>JASAND010014159.1:0-10907 GCA_030248195.1 Trissonchulus latispiculum
GAGTCTCAGACCAAACACAGACTTCTGTGCTATCTAAACCTTTACCGAGACAAAACTCGGGGCCTTTTCAAGAAAGGGTAGAGTAGGTTAAGAATTAACTAGATCCTTTTCATTAAAGCGTTAAAGGCGGCAATAGGTAAGCCTGAGTGGAGTTTAACTAGTTAAAAACCTAATTTTTACTGTACTCTATTCTTTCTTAAAAGACAGATTGCACATGGAAAAATGGATTTGTTAGTTTAAAAATATTGTTGCGGCCACAGCCACTGGGGTTCGAACCAGCTATGGTTACCTCAGAAGGTAGCAGCAGTTACCACTCGGCTATCAGAATATTTTTGATACAAGAAGAACAAACCAGTTCCGAATGATATTGAAATAGATTAACTTTTCGAGTTCTTGAAAAGACCTACTTCGCGTTCCTTCAAAAATTTGGTCTCATCCCCCAAACTATGGGGATTCCCTTGCTTCGTTTCCCATCGAACTTGACGGCTTATCAAGAAGACATTAAAAATGCTAGCGAAATTTCCTCCCAATAGCATCATTAATATAGCAAAACTTCTCCCCACAGCTACGAAAAACCGTCACCTCGGGTACCAGCTAAAGCCTAAGGTTGGTTTGGCCCTGGGTGTCTACGTTCTATAATCTTATTTAAATTTCGTTGTATCCGTGGACTGGTAGCCGTTTTGACTGTTATCTAGCAATGCAGAACGAAACGACATACAACACTACTAGAATTCTGACGTCTTACAACATCTAATCTAATCTTACCCAACTAAAACAACTTCCAAAAAATTCTTAATTGACAACAAAAACACTGTATCCTCAGAAAACCCAGGAAATAAAACATTTCCGGGGACAAACATAAGCAAACCAAAAACACCTAGAGATAAATAAATTCACATTGAACCAGCACTGTCATTTCAACAAAATAAACAAATAAATCCCAAATTGAATTTCTTCTCAAATCATCCTATGTACTATTCTCGTTCTTCAGACATCTAGTCATTTCCGTCTGCAACAAAAACACCAAAGTTGAACCTAAAGTACGCACAGCATCGCAAAATGACGGTCAAAAACTGAGCAACTTTTAGGCACACCGGATGCAAGTATCAATGTACCCGCCAAAAACAAATCTGAAATGACAAAACACCTGCACCTGTCAGTTTAACCGAAGATAAAAGTCAGGGGAGGCTCATATTTGGGGTTAGGACTACATTTAATTAAAAAGCTATTAATACATAAAAATCTGCATTATATATATACCCTGTAGGTCGTCCGGGCCCTCATCAACATCATCATCTTCATCTTCATCAAAGGTACCGTGCGGCAGACGATATAGACGAAGGAATGCCTGCAAAAAATAATTTAAAAACACAAAGATAAAATGACAGCTGCGAAACAATTAATCACGGCTGAAGTTGAAGTCAGAATTGAAAAGATATAAGAGTACTGCGGGCTGACCTGGGTTTGCTTTACTGGGGGGAGGGGGGCGCCCCCCGTCGACCTCTTCCCCCCACTCGCTGAGCTTAATCTAGGGAATTCTTGTGGGGGGGGAGTAATTCTTGGAGGGAAGCGAAAATTTTTCAAAATTTATCTAAAAACATGCTAAAAATAACGCTATTTTTATAGAAATCGCCAAAAAAGATCGTTTGTACTGCAAAAATAGCGCTTAAATAGGCAAAAATCGACGAAAAATCTCCGGCGCAGCCGAAAAATTTTTGAAAATTTGGCCTTCTGAGAGATTTTTTAGGGCAAAAGTTGGTACCAAAAGGGACACCAACTGGGGGGGGGGCGATTTTTTGGAGGGGGCGCGATTTGGGGGGGGGGAACGATTTTTGGGGGGAAGGATATTTATGGGGGGGCAACACTAGAATAAGCCCAGACTCGGCTCCACCCCCACTTTCTTGGGCTTCCCCCACACTCACTACAAGGTGCCCAAAAAATGCTAAATTTTAAAGATTTTTGGTCAAAATTTTCAACAATTTTCCGGCTTCGCCGGAATGTTTTGGTCAAAAATCGTCTATTTTAGTACTCAAACTCAATTTTTGAGCAGTTTTTAGCATAGTTATAGCAGTACATGAAAAAACAGGCTATTTTTACTGTATTTTTGTCATTTTTAGACTATTCCCTCCCCTGGGTTTATTCTACTGGGGGGCCCCATAAACACCCCCCCCCCCCCCACCCAAAAAACGCCCCCCCCCAAGAAAAGTGGGTGTCTCTTTTGGTACCAACTTTTGCCCTCAAAACATCGCTCAGAAGGCCAAATTTTCAAAAATTGTTCGTCGATTTTAGCCTATTTAAGCACTAAATCTGCTTATTTTTGGCGATAACTATAAAAAGAGCGCAATTTTAAACATGTTTTTAGATAAATTTCGAAAAATTTTCGCGCCCCCCCCCCCGAGGGCCCCCTCGCCCCCCGAGGGCCCCCTCCCAAGAAACAGTGCCTGCCTAGAATAAGCCCGTTTCGACCTCCCCCCACTATTGGGGTGGGGGCTCCCCCTACTCTCCCCACCCCCATTTTTTCGCCTAAAATAAAACCTGCTGACTACAGCACAACGAGTGGTTGTGTTTTCGAGCGTTTGAACACAGAACATAGCGAACGAGCGAGCAAGTAATTATCAAGAGGAGTAATGTGAAGTAAGCTTACCAGCATTGTTAGTCATTCGTGCACGCTTCATTACCCTAATTTAAACCTTTCGACGCTGGTGTTAACTGCCGATGATTGACAAAGGGCCTTTTCAAGAAGGGATAGAGTAGAGTAGTGTCAAAATTCTAACTGTTTCAACTCTACTCAAGCTTGACTTCCCCCCTTAACTCTTTCATTGAAAAGATCTATATAGTTAAGTTTAACTCTACTCTACCCTTCCTTGAAAAGGCCCAAAGCAATCCGAGCACACAGGCTTAACCGGGTTAAACGTAGTTCACTCCGTGACCAGTCGAGCAAAGAAAAAAGTGAGCAGGCTAAATAACTAACTATCTCGACGTATTGAACGAGTTTGAAAATGTACGCTTAAAGTAAGCATTGTATAATAATACGTACATTTTGTACTAACTTAACGAGCGAGTAACAGTCAAGTAAAAAGCTGACCGTCCGTCGGTCCCAAAAAGCACAACTATAGTCCTAAAATGGACATTTTTTGAACTCTAAATTTGTTTTTTCTTCTAAATTTTTAAATTTCTAAATTTGTTCTCCGCACCTTATTAGGATCTTTCATGATGAGATATTTGCCGGCGCTCAACTTCAAACAGATGTCAATCAAACAGCGCAGAATGCCTGAAATAAAGAAATTTCAATATTATATACTTTCATTCAATATATATATATATATATATATATATATATATATATATATATATATATATATATATATATATATATATATATATATATATATATATAATATACTTTACCATCATTACAAGTCAAAGTGCAACAGCAACAAAATGCATCTACATCATAAATTAACATAGGGTCGGGTCCTGGGGGGGCTTGTCCCCAGAAAATTTTGAGGGGGCTTGTACCTTGAACAAAAATTTTCAAGGGGGCTTGTACCTCAAGAATAAATTTGTAAAATTTTTCAAAAAATTAACGATCATTTTATTAAAATTTGCAATTTTTTATCAAAATTTGCAAGAAATGTTCATTTTTTGAAAAAATTTCAAAATTTTACCCGATTTTCCTGAAAAATTAAACATTTTTGCTAAAAAACTCCGGCGAAACCGGAAATTTTTTGAAATTTTAGTGGAAAAACTAATTTTTTAGGCTATTTTTGCCCACCCCTTGGCCATTTTTTCGTTACCCCTTGTCCCCGACGACAGTAGGGCTTGTACCTTGTCTGGGTTGGGGGGGCTTGGACCCCCCCCCAGACCCCCCCGCGTTAACCTATGATCTACATGATAGATAATGCAATAAAAAGGCGGATTTCTGTTAGAAAATGGCATCAATTCCAGCATAGAATCTAAGAATTGAAAGAAGGAGCAAATACAAAAAATTGGGGGAAAAGGCGGGAATCGAACCCACAACCATCGGCCTGGTATACAGACACACTACCAACTGAGCCCACTACTTAGAGCCATAGGATCACTGGATTCAAGCTCAAGTTTTAGTTTAAAGTTCCCAGAACAGTATATTTGTTCTAAATGTGATATTAAAGTACAACCTGTAACCAAATGTAAACCAAGGATTCAGTAGCACACGTAGAAAGTTGCTATGGGAGCAAGTTTAAAAATTGCTTGTTTAAAAATTGTTTAAAAGTGCTAAAATAAGCGTAAAGTTTAGGAACAATTAAACAAAAGCGTGAAAATTTTAAATATTTGTCCGCAGACATCATACACCTTTTCCTTAATATACGTCTGGTTTCGCGGAAAGAATTTACTTTTCATAGTATCTACGGTCTACCGCAACCCTTTGGGTAAGTTCGCCGCAGTTGACAATAACAATTAACTACGACCATCTTCGCTATGACAGTTTCTGTTTAGTGCCGGCGGTTACTTCAAACGGCAAAGCTAATCCGTTAACTATTCGAAATAGAAGCTTCCCAGACAAGATAAAAGCTTTCTCTCTCTCTTCTACTATTACGTTCGGACCTGGAGTTGGGATGGCCGAGTGGTCTAAGGCGCTGGTAAGAACTTCTGATCTTACGGTCGGTGGATCGATCCCCGGAGGCCACAAAGCCATCCCGACTCAGCCAACCCAGCTATCCATCCTTAACTGGTCGGTAAATGGGTACCACTACGGTGGGAAGGTAACAGGAGTCTGTGCAGAAGGGCCGCCCCCCCCTTCCACGGATGCAGTCGTCATTTGAGGTGGGGACACTCCTGGCTCTACGGCTGAGAATCCGGGGATGAGCACCGGCACCCCATGTCCTGTGGCAGGACGGAGATATCTCCTGGGGTAAACCTTTCCCCTAGTGACTGCAGGTTCGTAGGAGAAGTAGGGCGTCTCTCGACTTTCGACTCGACTCGAAGTTCAGCCTTAAACCAGCCCCCCCCCCCGAAAAAAAATCCCTAAAAAATACCCTGCTTACCCCAGGCATTCTCTAGACTCAGGGTAATCTGTGAGGCCAGCTCGCTAGGCTTGAACTGCTGGGTGCCAAGGATCACGTGTTTGGAGGAGTCACGCACATGAACACGTGACACATACCTGCAAAAAAAGCAAGCGCAGATCAAAATGGCTTAAATTGCTATCATCACTCAATGGATGACTCAACTAAGAAGGCACTAGGAAGGCATGTAAATGTCTAACTATATGTAGCTAAAATAACAGTTCATTAGAATTTATAGTATAGTACACAAAAATCAAAATCTATGAATGACCAACCAAGTCCCTATCATAGTCTAGCTCTGTCTTAAAAGTTTTATACACTTTTAAAAGTTTAGTGTAAGCTTTCAAGTTAGAGTCAAAAACAATCAATTGCATTTTAACAAAAAAACACAAGGACCGACATTTTCCACATTAAATCTTCTTCTTCCTTTATGTAGTTCTGTGGCCAAACAAACAAACAAACACACAAACAAACAAACAAATTTAATTTAATTTACCCAAATTTGATGAAATCCGACCCGGCCAAAAGGGCCTGTACTGTCCATTTAGCCAGCTTACAGGAATTGTTACGCAATTCAGTTGCCAAGACGGCACCCCGTTGTGTGTCAATTTTGGATCGCCAGTCTACACCACCGGAATACTGAAATTAATTAATTAACATTAATTAATTAATACTCAATTAATCAATAAACAAAATAAATTATGTTAAAACTAAACTGATGTGTTCACAAATTACTAATTAAGTATCTGCATTAATTAACTAATTAATACTCAATTAATTAAATTTAATGAACAAAATAAATTATGATAACCAAATTACTGTGTTGACAAATTGCTAATTAAGTACGCTACGTATGACTACCTAAAACTAATCAAAATGAACAAATGTAACCAAATTATTTCGAAAATTTTCGGGAAAAATTTTCCCGGCCATTCTTAACGCTCCCTGATTTGGTCAAAAAATTTTCCAAATTATTGGAAACAACACGACTACAGAAGAAAAAGAAAAAATTTGGCTGGGAATTTTACCTACCCTAGAATCCCATTCATTGAACGCTTTGATGGTCAGAAATTGTGTCTCTCCATTGGGTCCCACAGAGGCCCCGTCATGTTCACAACGACAAACCAGCTTCACATCATTACCAATATCCCAGACTCGATATCTGAAAAATAAAAGAAAAGAAAAAAGTGAAAAAACGTAGCAAATTGTGGGAAAATTTTTATGCATGGGAACAGGGTCGTATCCAGAGAGTCCAAAGGTACCCTAAACCCCACCCCTTCCGTTTTGGGTTCCAAAAAGAAAATTTCAACAAACTTTACTGCAAAACGCTGGCCATTTCCTAAAATTCTGGGCTTCGTACCCCCCCCCAAATATTTTTTCACTGGACCTGATCCTTCTCAAAATTCTGGAAAAAATGGGGTGTGATTCAGCGGAGGAAATTTTTATTAATAAATTTATGAAATAATTTTAAAAGAGAAAACAATGGAAGTAGCATCCAGCTGAAACCACTCAACTACATCCAAACGAGACAAAGAGCATAGGCTACATTACAGTTACAACAACTTTCAAGGACAGACAGATACGTCCACCCCGCCCCCCCCCAATGTTTGGGTGGGGGTCGAAACTACCCCCTCCCAGGATTTCAGGAATAAAAGGTCCTACCGATAGGCAACGCTGGCTACTTCAGCCGGTTCCAAGTCCGGGTCCGCAAACGGATTCGAACGATTGAAACTGTGTCGCTCTTCGCCCTAAAATTCCCCCCCAAGAACAAACATCATTAAACCATTATTGCTCAAAAAATGGGGATTAAAATTTTAATTTTAATTTCAAATTTTAATTTTAATTAAATTTTAGCTCAATATTTTAATCTCCTAAAAATCTAACAGACACACAAACAAGCAAATAAAATACGTATACGTATATAAATTTTTAGATATAAGCATTAAATTAAACACACAGACAAAGCTAGTCGATTTTTACAGATTCCGACTAATTATAATGTACAGTATATTATACCATTTTTAACACTTGCTGACTGAAATTTCGATTTATAAAGGTGGCTTCAAGGGCCAAATTTTTCGGCGAATTTATGCTGCGTTCTTCGTCCTGTGGCGGCTCCATTGCCGTTTCACTGACCGTCAAAAGATCTAGAAGAAATTAGATACAAATTTACACAAGTTATTAGTAAAGAAAAATGATTTTTTGAAAATCCAGGCGAATTTAAAATTAACAAATCAAAAAATAAAAAGTAACATCTTAAAGAATTAAAGCAAAAATTTAACCTTATTCAATTAGAACAAATAAAAAACCACGGTGGACCCCCTCTAAATTTAAGACACTCCCCACAAAAAATAAATCCCCCAAAGCTCACCAAAATCAGAGCTATCACGTTTGTCAAAAAACAGCTTATTTCCAACACGATGCACAATAATGTCCCAACTGTACACACTGCGCGTACAGCACATTAGTGTGGCCAAAATGCTATCCGTAGCAAACACCTGATATTCAGGATTTTTGGCCAGCTAAAAGAAAAATTTAAAAAGAAAGCAAAATTAGAAAAAATTGTCACCGCTCCCAATAGCTCAGTTGGAAACATAATTTCTTCAATTCAGTACATAACGCATTTTACTATACATACACAGTAAAACAAGGCCATACTATAGAAGATGAATACTTAATTCTCCACTACTTGGCCCCCCCACTCAAAACTAAACAAAAAACTGAAAATCAACTACCACGAACGATTAATAGCAATTAAATTACAAAAAACTTGAAAAAGCGCCAAAAAATAGAAACCTTCTGAATAACTGGATCATCAGTGGTGGAGACGGAAAAATATTCCCGCGGAATACGCTGCAAATGTTTCTCATTTTTGGTCGTAATTCGATCATAGTAGCGGTCATAGTATTCCAGTGCACCATAGCATTCTCTAAAAGAATAAAAAATGTGGGGAAAACGCCTGGAAACAAGAAATCCATCAAAACAGAATACAAAAGAAAACTTCTAGGTTGACTTTAGTGTAGGGGCGTGCCCCCCCCATTTTTGAGTCTCCCCCCAACCCCCACACGAACCTCTCCCACCCACTCGGCCCAATGCCACTATTTGGGCCAACAAATTGTCAAATTTAAAGGATTTTTGCTCAAAAATCGTCTATTTTGGCACAAAAATGTAATTTTTGAGCACTTTTGAGCATACATTAACATAGGGGCGGGTCCTGGGGAGGGGGCTTTGTCCCCAAAAAAATTTGAGGGGGCTACCTTGAACAGAAATTTTCAGAGGGGCTTGTACTTCAAGAATAAACTTGAAAATTGTTCGAAAAATTAACGCTAATTTTATTAAAAGTTAGCAATTTTTGTCAAAATTTGCAAAAAATTTTTAATTTTTGGAAAAAATTTCAAAATTTTGCGCTATTTTCCAGAAAAATTAAACATTTTAGCCGGATTTTTTTTGAAATTTCACTGTAAAACTGATTTTTTCCGGCTATTTTTTGATTACCCGACGGCCCATTTTTTCGTTACCCCTTGCCCCCGACGGGCTTGTAGGGCTTATACCTTGTCCGGGTTGGGGGGGGGGGGTTGGACCCCCGCGTTAACCTATGCTTTTGAGCTTAGTTATAGCAGTACATATAGAAAACAGGCTATTTTAACTGCAGTTATCATCCTAGCCCATTTTATTCCCCACCCCCACTTATGGACCTCCCCCTCCAATAACGGACCCAGTATAAACCCAGCTTTTACAAGGCATAAAAATAGACTTAAAACTTTAGCCTTAAATATGGCCTAATACTTTTTAGCAGACATTAGGCATATTAGTTTTGCAAAAAATGAAGGAAAATGAGATAAGAAAAAACAAAAAAGGACCAGTTGTTTGGCATTATCATTTCAAAAATCATTTTTTACAGAAAAAATAGCACTCAGTTCATCTCAAAAAACTCATTTTATGCTTCAAGAAAAAACAAATTCTTCTTCTTACAAATCTTGACCAGCATCAATGCTGGGCAGATTCAGTTTCTGCAGGCGAGGAAAGTCCATCTCCTCCAGGACCTCCCAGTCCGGCCTGATCTGAACCGAAGGCTGACGCTGCTTCACTTGAGCACGCTGAAAAAACAAAGAAAAAATGAAGAAGGGGAAATCGAAATGCCCCCCAAAAAGCTTTGCCTCTGTTTTTTCCAGTGAACGACAAAAATAAATTGAACCCTCAGTGTCAACTCACAAAATAGAATAGATAACAGCTGGCTTAATATTGAGCAAGCTTTCACACACGTAATGTTGTTTGTTCACAAAAAATTTTATTCTTTCTAACAATATCACAGATAGACAAGAGCATTGGTGGAACTTAAAAATTCTCCGCACAAAAAATGACTGAAATTTTGCACCCTTTCCGTGGTTCTAAATGTCTTCGTAACACAGGAAAATCAAATCAATTAAAAATCGCACGCCATTCCTAAGTTTTTCGTTCCAAAAAAACTTTCGCTCTTACCTGACCCTTCTGATCAAACTTTTGCCGATTTCCAAACTGTTTCTGCAAACGTTTGTAGGCCTTCTGTCGATCTCTGCAAAAGCAAAATAAAAAAATTGCATAACATTACAAAACGGATATACGCCTCAAAAATATAGCATAATATTTAAGCTTATTGAATGCATATTTAAGCTAAACAGGCCATAGAAGTCAAGAAAACTAGTAAGTCAGTCGACGAAAATAGCAGGCTAATTTATTTCAGGTATGCGCGTAACTGCATTGCTATATATTTGCTATATATAATGCAATTCTAACTAGCAGAAGCAACATCAAAAACTGTCCTAACCCTACATAAATACGTACATCACAAGTCTCATCCAAATCTATAAAATCTACATAATCAATCAATCAATCAATCAATCAAACCATACGCACTTTTCCCAAATTCGTGCCGACTTTCCCCGACCCGCCGAAGCGCCCTGTGAGGCCTGCATTCGACGTTCCCTTTCTTTCTGGGCCATCAGACGTCTCTGAAACAAAAACAACAGTATTGTCAAAATAATATTCAAAAAACCAGATTTACAATAAATAAATAAATACAATACAATACGTAAATGTAAACGCTGTCGTATACGTGTACAACAAACAAATACTAAAAAAGACAGACCCACGCACAATCGCAGACCAGCGTGTTAAATTAGATTCATTTTCCCCCGCACGGGGGGGGGAGGGGGGTTGGGTAGAAATTCGCCTTATGTCGGATGGATTAATTCAAAGCATTTATATTATAGCAAATTGCCAAAACACCTAAACTTGGGTGAGACACACTGGAGGAATGTCTTCTAAAAAACCAACAAAACCAGAAAATATTTCGAGTCATGAGATGAAAATTTTATTCTTTTACTGGGATGAGGGTGGGGTATTACCAAATTGGTGGAAATAGATGAAGAGGAAGGAAATTGGAACCAATCACACAACCGTCCCCTCCCTCTCCAACAAGAACTGGCTTTTTCCTGCGCCAAAATCTACAGAAAGGGAAGTCTGTGTGTCCGGGGGGGGGGGGGGGTTCCGACTTTGGGAGGAGGGGCCGCGGACTCACGGAGGTCTTCGAAAAATACTCAACAAATAGATATTCCTTGCTGCTGAGCTATCTTACTTAACTGTAAGCATGAAATAGCTAAAAATAGTGCTGCAAAGCATAGCAATCCGGCTAAGTCGGAAGTTACATTTGTCAAATTTCACCTCAAAAAATCTATTTCCAACCACTTTTCCTGGTTGTGGACAAAGTCCCAACATTGCAAGGATGACCCAAGTCTGGGGAACGGATATTCGGAGGACCCCCCCCCCCGACCCCGTAAGGAAAATCCAAGAAAACGCGTCGAGAGCAATACGTAACTGAACGAAGTA
>JASAND010014160.1:0-27153 GCA_030248195.1 Trissonchulus latispiculum
AAAAAGTTTTCTGAAATACCAGCTAAATATTGACCATTAATTTTTAAACATCGATTTCTCAAAACTGTAAGTATAATCGGCAAAAATGCAAATTTTTATGCTTTGACAATAAAGTTGTGTGGGTCAAGGGGCCTTTTCTATTTAATCCTCAACAGTAAGTTTATGCTCAAGAGAATCCGTCAAATCTGCGGTGACAGCGGTGCCTTAAAGTTTCATTGAGCCATTTTTCGACCCCCCGATATTATTTTTGAGTTATTCTGACTTAAGGGGGGCTACTAAACGTTTGCCCCGACTTTGTCCGATCGGCCTACTTTTTGGCGAGGATATAGAGCATGGGTGTGGTCAAAAAATATCGAATTTTGGAATCCTTGGCTACCTTCCAGCCATGTGCAGCCGTCGCGTTTATGTGCCCGACCCCCATTTTTCGCAACTACCGAAAACATAATTAATTAAAAAAATTTTTACTGACTGCCTGGATCCAACTTCAAAGCTGCCATTCACCAATATGATTTGACACATAATGTCCCTACCTGCAGAAAAATACTAGATGTCTTTACCTTATCTGTATCTGCGTAAGGGAATTACTCTTCAAGATTTGAAGTTCAGCCGAAAATTTGAAAATTTTTGATTAACGAAAGGAAAATTTTAATACTGGTGCTGTAATATTACTATAAAGCTGTAATTTGGCATAGAAGGAGGCCCTACAGGAGTACTCATTTGTGCCAAACGGCAAAAAATTCTGGCGCGTGAAAAATCTTTTATGTCAACTTTAATCTTCAAAAATTTCCAAAAATGCATTTTTTGGGGAATTGGTATTTCAGAAATCGAAAAAATCAAAATTTTTTGAAATTAAAATTTTTTGAGATATTTGAACTCAGCGAGGGTCGAAAACACCCCCACAAAAGATTTCATCTCGATTAGTGAGAAGGCTTGCGACTTCTATGGCTGCAGAAAGCCTCTGCACAGGATCCGACAGACTGAAAATGGCGGTTTCGGCATTTTTTGAAATTTAAAGTTGACATAAACCTTTTTTCACGCGGTAGAATTTCTTGCCATTTGGCACAAATAAGTACTCCTATAGGGCCTCGCCTTTATGCCAAATTACAGCCTTATAGCTCGCACCAGTAATAAAATTTTCCTTTCGTTAGCCAAAAATTTTTAAATTTTTGCTAAAACTTCAACTTTGAAGAGTAATTGCCTTAGATGCAGATAAGATACAGACATCTAGTATTTTTCTGTAGGTAAGAACATATGTGCCAAATCATATTGGCGAATGGCAGCCCTGAAGCTTGGGCCTAGCAGTCAGTAGAAATTTTTAATTAATTATATTGGTTGTTGCGAGAAAAGGGGGTCGGGCACATAAACGCGACATTTTCACACACGGATGGAGGGCAGATAAGATCTCAGTACTTGATATTTTTTTGACCACACCCATGCTCTATATCCTCGCCAAAAAGTAGGCCAATCGGACAAAGTAGGGGCAAGTCGATTTTAGTAGCCCCCCCTTAACTACTAAAGACGACTCAGAGGTTGTAAAAGCAAAAATTTTCATTTCGGTATTCTCTTTATAGCCATACCAACCAATTCCCTGAGTTCCCTGAGAGAATAATGGCAAAAACCAAAAGATTCCTATCCTTTCACCAAACAATGCCGGACCGATCCCAGATGTCCCAAAATGTTGAAGGGCACCAAAATAATACATCTGTAAAGTTTCATCTACTTTCATAAAGAATTCGAAGCTTGTGAGATCAAATTTACACAAAAGGAAACAACTACCTTAAGCAAGCACGTCAAAAAGTAAGTCTATAACTCATCGTTGTAAAAAGGTTACATAGTTCAATGGACGATAGTATTGTAGATGTTAGCTATAGTTTGAAGTTTGCTTAAAATTAACAATTGTAGTATTAATCAAAAAATAATATTAAATGGAATAGATACGCATTAAAATATGTTAGCTTCCACTTGTATTCATAAAATCAGGATTAAACTGGCGCTAGTTTAAATGGATTAACTTAAACGGATGAACTTAAGCGGATTAAAAGTGTATTCATAAAATACGGATTAAACTACTTAAACGACTTGATTTAACCCGTTTAAGTTAATCCGTTTAAGTCGTGGCTCAGTTTAATCTGTTTAAATAATTTATTTTATGAATACACGTTTTTAATCCATTTAATCTGTTTTAAGTTAATCCGTTTAAGTTAATCCGTTTAATCTTTTTATGAAAAGGCCCTAGAGTTGAAACTGAAACTGAAACTGTTTCTTCAAAGTCGGCAATCGAGTTTTGTCAGTCAACTGTCACAGAACACAGATGGTTGCCATTATTGCCACTAATTTTTGATGCATACATTTAAATGAAAGAAAATAAATATAAAATTTTTCTTGAAATGAATGAAAAGAAAGAGTAACAGAAATTTAATGTAGTTGTAGTGTAGGTTCCACAAAGAACAATCAAAACTTCTGATTTTCCGAATTAAAGCTGAGGTATGTTTCCAAATTTGTGGTAAAATGGTAATTTTACTACAATATAGCGAGATAGTCATCTTACCGGCTTCAGCATAAAATGTGCTTTCAATTTGGAAGGAAAGAATTAGTCAAATTTCGAGGTAAGATAACTAACTATCTTGCTAAACTTTTAACAAGACAACTATCTTGCCAATGTCTTACAAGATGTTGCCAATTTTACTATCTTGCTAGCACATATAAATACTACAAATTTTATTAGGTAACTAAAAATTTTGGACCTAAAGGTTGTCCTAAGTAATTGGTGTAAAGAAACTTCTTACTTTATTTGATTTATTTTGGACATTGAATTACTTTTTGTTCTGGTGTGCCCTGAAAATAACCTAGAAATTTGAATGGTAACTATATGATAACCACTCCTATTGTTTAGGTGGCCCACGTTAACTCAGCAGGGAAACTTTTCATTGACAAGAATTAGTAACTTGCGATAAAATTTATTTAAATTAAATTTCAAAACAACTACGTAAAAAGATCAACAGCCTTCAATCCATCACGTTCGTTGCAGCAAAAGTCAACAAACCAGTAATTAGTACGGTTTGCGGAAATACATGTTGATACCTACCGTTTTCATTGGTGTCTGATATACCAACCCATAAGTAGTCTTCTTCTGGTACCGTTGACTCTCTGAAAGCTCAACCAACTTATAATATCATAAAGAGATGGAAAAAATAGTCCGAAGACACTCGTCCCTTCTCCCAGAAGGGAGAAACTGAAGCTATTGCAAAACGATAACCAAATACCTAAGTTGAGAAATTAGCTGTTTTAAGGTGGTGATTCCTTTTGGCACATATTATTGGTTGACGGTTATAATCAAGATGAAATTTGGTGAAACTTTCCAAAAATAAGTTCTTTTAGCATTCTAACACCGTTCGCGCAATCCCGCTTCAAAACCTTGACGTCTCCGTTCAGGGCAGTTTTTGCCGATTTTTGACAATTAGACAGTAGCTGCATACCTATCATTATATTCATTCGAAAGATCTTGTTTAGCTCTGCATTTTGCTTTTTGAAGCACCTTTCTAGCTTTTCTTTACAGTGAGATATAGCTGATTCGTTGAAAACGTGTCATTTTTGCAGAAATCAAATAATCCGCCATTTCGTGAGCTACGCGAGCCGTAAAACTAAACTAAGGGTGTCAATTTAAAGGTCTCGTCAGGGCCAATTACTCGTGGCATTATGATCCTCTAAATGCTATCCCGTACGCTGCTATCATAAAAAAATGTAGTTTTTGCAAAAACATGACCAAATTTTTTCCAGCGATTGTCCAGCATTTACTATTTTAGATAAGGGGTTGCCACTTACTAGACTTTTGTTTTGCACAAAAATACCCAGGGACCGTTTTTAGTTGCCCCGATTGCTGCTTTCGAGCTAAAGTTGTCGCTTGCCAAAGTTGGGAAAAGTAGGCAAAAAGCCAGGTTGCGCATATATTTTAGTTAATTTCTTTATAACGAAGAGCGGTTTCATAATAATTAAAAAAGGATCCCCAGCTATTTGATAGTGGAATCGATTGATGTGGACGACGCCTCACGAAAAAATTTACTTTAGTCTGCAAAAAATCTGGAAAATTAAATTACTTCAAAAATGCAATAAAATAATTTCAAAGAGCAAAAGTTTGATTTACTGTAGTCATTGGAAAAAGAAAATGTTAAGCTCCATTTTGATATAAAAATGGCTTAACTCCAAGGAACGAATGAGTTCAAAGTTGATGTTTCTAAAAGGAGTCACTACCTTAAAGAACAATTGCAAAAATTGTTTCTCTGCATCGGCAATAATTTGAAGCTTGGAAAGTTATTTTCAATAATCATTTAGATGAGTTTATCAGGATGGAACAAGATCTGTTTTGACATAGTTGGGCTATGCTCAGGACCTGAAGATGACGTTATCCCTTCATATCAAAAGTCAATCGACTGCTTGATCAAAGAAAATTAAGTCTTGATCAAAAGGAAGGCTCAAAACTGTTAAATAAATTTTTCTATTTTGGGAACAACTTCATCAACAAACATCTCCCAGTAGTCCATTATCCTGAGTACATATAGTCAAATGAAAAACGATCCGGCTATACATTAACATAAGGTCCTGGTTTGTGTCCCTAAACGTTTAAGGGGCTCTCATTGAGCCAAAATGTTCAAACGGGCCTGTCATCTAAACACATGCCGTGCAGAAGCGTCTGGAAAGTATGCATTTGGTGCCTGGGTGGCTCAATCGGTAGAGCGTTGGCCTAGAATGCCAAAGGTTGTGGGTTCGATCCCCATCTCAGGACCGAATTTTTCGGGTCGGAAGCGCTGGAGTGACACATCTTAGTCTCGTTCGTTCTTGCATTTGTCTCGAAATGTCTCTCCGAAACTCGTCTCGTCTTCCAAGCCAATTCAAAATTATGCCATTCCTATGGTTTTTGCAATAAAATTGTTTTAAAGCCTTCATAAAACGTATAACATGAGGAGGGTATTGTAAGTTCATTAGATACATATTAACCGGGGATCTGATCAACTACGAGCTCGAGTACGGCTGCTCACAAAGAAGATAAGTTTAACTCTTTAAATTTTGAATAATTCTTTGATAAAAAAAGCTGAGGAAACTGATGCAGCTTTGGCCTTTTGACCTTTTCTAAAATTATGTAAATAAATAATGAAATGTCGGATAAATCCAGCTTCATACGACTAAAGTTTGTTCAAAAACAAAGTTGGCTTCTATGCAGAGTTTTGGCAATCTAATTTTTATCAGCAGTGTCTTGTCTACACCTGCAAAAGACAGTGTCATTTTGGTTTTTGTGTTTGAGGTATTTAAGCAGTTTAAAAATGAACTTATTAACTGCTTGTTCTTTGTTTTGAATGTAGAGTTAGTTGTGTGGCATTCGCGTTGCCAAAAGTTGGAACCAGTCTCATAGCGACTGGAGGAGAGGATACAGGATGCGAGCTCAGGCCAGGAAATGGACGGTCTGGTTTCCCAAAGCCAATATGCATTCCTAAGTGAGAACGGTATCTTTTGCACTACCGAGGAAACCAGCTAAGTTGGATTAATCTTTCAGACAGATCAGATAGATTAGTTATCAGTTATCATTAAACTAAAATAAAAATAAAGATTGAATTAAAATTGAAATCAGTATTAGGCATGTGAGGTGAAAAAGGTCCTGCTGTGCCTATTACTGCGTCTAGGTTGAAGATTTGTTGCACGTCGCACATTCTAAATTGTATCACACTTTTAAACTGTTTTCCACAACGATGAATAATCATTTTGATGCCAGTCTGCTGAGGTTTTTGAAGCTGAGGCAGCATTTTGCACTGGCACTACTCAGAAGTTATACTTTTTTAAATTTAGGTGCTTTAACAGACCGCACTTTCATTCTTTCCTATATTAGAGCTCGCCCACCCCTCCTCCCCTACTCCTGCAGCCTATTTTTTGTCCATGAGCCTACGATCTGGCACATTTTAGCTTTCAGCCGTCTTAGTTGCTATTTCCAAGCGGGGGCCAGTTGTCATTGGATGAACGATTACAACTGCCTTGGGCATGACTGAAATAACCGTATGGTAGTAACGCCTGGAGATCATGTTTCTGTCCGTGATCTTCGTCTCTCCTCCTCTTGATTGCGGTCTGCGGAGAGAACTACTGACGGGCCACGTTGTGTGCCTAAAAGTGGTTGGGCCCTGACCCAAAAAAATGCATATTAACCGAAAATATAAAAAATACACTACAATTACTAGAAGCTCTAGCAAATCGAATATCAAGAAAATTTACTATTTAAGAAAGGAATTCAGGAAAGTTTCTTTAGAGTTAATGAAAGGATTTATAAGTAGTATAGGGTGGACAGTAGAGGACGGGAGCTGTGTAAAACACTGCAGCTCCCCCTCTCCCTGGCAATGTGCAATATAAGCTCCCTTTTGTGAGGGAGCTGTGTTGAAGATAGCTCCCCCTCTATCGGAACTGTGTTGGGGATAGCTCCCTCACTGGAAGGACAGGGGGAGTTGTGCTGAAGATAGCTCCTCCAACAGAGGGAGTTGTGACCGTGTGTTTCTATGAATGGCTCCCCCCCGGGGGGCATGACATGTGAATTGATAGCTCCCTCTAGAAGGGGGGACTGGGGTGGGGGGGGTAATGCTCCTGGGATGTCTGGGGGATCTGGGGGCTGGGCTGGGTCCCTGCTGAATGAGTTCCGCAGGATCTTTTATCCAATTAACTAACTTCAAATCGAAAGAATTTTTATTTTTAAATAATAAATATCGCAAATAGCATATCCAAGGGTAATAGCTTTGCTCATTGGTTATGCGCTGATCGCTGATGTAAATTTCACAGTTGGCAAAAAGAGCGTAGCAAAACAAATTGCAAGTGGACACAAAATTCTTTGGACCTAATTCACTTCCATCCGCTTTTAAAATTTGGGCCTTTAGGTAAAGTTTACATCTATCAAGATCTATGTAAGTATCAGTTTTGTCAATCCTGAATTCTAGGGGTGTTAAGTCGTCTCTGGGAAGACTCGTATAGCACGGAATTTCTAACACTTGTGAGCTTTCGACGGCTTGTTGAATATTTGGCACTACACCAAAGTCTAAACCGTCTATGCTACACGCTTTTCCCAGTTCAACCCTACTGCGTTTATTCATCTTCGCCTTCGAGTTTTAGTACTACGACGCTTTCTTTGGCGCACCACTTTCTTTTTAATAACTGATCGACGTCTTCGCTGTTTACGTTTTCGTCGATTATTCGAAGCTCTCCTACTACCAGAAGGGAAAAGTACAATTTTCTTCATTTTTTAAAAAGCCAGCACACAGCAACCCCTTCTACTATTACCTCTACTTATTAATTCTTTTTGAAATGAAGCTGAAGTACCATCGTGGCACCGTGAAAATCAACAGGCTTCAAGTGGCCGTCTAAGAACGAAACTTTGATTTGTGACAAGTCGGTACAATTCAGAGACTTATATGACAAATGGAAGTTTGGATCATTTTTTATATGTACATGAAGCAGTGGCAACATTTTGTCATTGACAAATTGTGGTTTAACCATATCCGACAAAACATAAATTATTTTATCATACTGAGGCAAATCGATTCGCCCACTCAAACTGGAACCGATAAAACCTAAAGCATTCTTGAGTGGTTCCGGGAACGTGACCGTTAGACCACTGCTATTGGTTAAGCTTACATTATTGTTTGAAAGAGCTAGGCGTGTTTCAAGCTTGGCAGAACGAAAAAGTCTATTGACTGCTCTAACGAGTTCCCTTTCGCTTTCGTAGAATCCACCTCCAAAAGTTAAGGTTTTGTTAAGATCATTAGACGTAACAACTATTTCACCAGATGGTAGGTTTGGTCGGGTAAAGTAACATTTAGTTACAGCTACATTATAATTGTATACTACTAAAGGAGTCGGTAATCGCACTATTCCATTATTGGGGTCAACAGACAGAGTAATATTGAAGGAGCTCATAGTTCCTACATCTACCACTGAAAAGACCCTACTTATTGCATTATTGATTGCAGCTGTTTTCTCATAAAATTCATTCAAGCTTTTTAGCCCGCTGAGTATGATTCTACCACTGTGGAAAATAATTGCAATGCTGCTTTTGCCTAATCTGATTCTTAAACCTGGTAACTCCATTTCGCCACAAACGAAAAAATATTTAGTCAACGAAGTTCTCAAATGATTCAAGTCAACATGACGTTTTAAGTTTCCCGCAGCAACAATGTTATGCACAATAAATTCTGACGGTTCTACAATAACATTTATAAGACATAATTTTGCTCTACAATAGTTTACACATCTTGAAATGTCCTCGATACTGGATGCACCAACAATTGAGGCGTTTCCGTTCGGAAATAATAGAATAGTTGTTTTCCTACCTTCGACCTCCACTCGCCAAATCAGACCTCTGAATTTTTCGGGGTCGTAACTAATACCACAGAATAAATTTGAAATATATTCCAAGTCCAAACATCTGTTGAAATTCACCGTAGCTTGTATATTCGTAATTCTCCACTCTGGAGCTGGGGACGGGAGATGAAAATGCATACCGACCGCTCAGTACAGTGACAAATACACAACTAAATCTTCACAACCTCCTGTTCCGGTACCCAACTACTAGCAGAAATTGGATACCCCGACCATTTAACTAAATATTCAATACCCTTCGCTGTTTTTCTGTGCTTCAAAACTTTTTCTATTTTATATACATCTGGAGCAAAAACTTTTTGAAGTTCTTGTTCATAAAAACTCCCAATGATTATTTCACCTTCACTATCTGCCAGTCTGTACACTGGATATTTCCTGGGAATAATTTCAACAATTTTAAATATTTCTTCAGTCCAGTTTTGCTCATAACCTTTACTGAAAGTTGATTTGTATTTCTGTATCCTAACCAAATCACCAACCCTAAATAGAGGCTTTTTCCACTTGTCGGCTCCTTTTGGAAACAAAGTATGTTTCACTTCAAGTTCACTTTCCTTCGTAACGTTTGCCGGAGCCATTTTAACGCTACGATGTTTTGAATTGTTATACCCCTTTACAATACGTTTCAGATCATCAATGTAAGTCCAAGAATTTTTGTGTGAAAGCAGTCTAAATATTCGAGATTTTAAAGTTCGAATAACTCTTTCGGCTACGCTTGCTTTAGTCTGAGGGTTTTGCGATGTGTAGAATTTGATATTTTGATTTGAAAATAGTTCACTAACTTCACTATTTCTGAATTCAGTGCCTTTATCTGTTTGAAAAAACTTAGGCTTACGAGGTGACGCACTTTCAAACACTGCTTTCAATTCTGTAGCTATTGAGCTACCTTTTTTATTCTTTGTGCATCGAGCCCACAGATACTTTGAAAACACGTCAATAACAACCAGTATGTACTTGTAACCACGATTATAAGGGCTCAATGAAGATAAATCTGCCAAGTCTGCTTGCCATAATTCATCGATATAGTATACCTCTACTCTATTCCTAGGAAATCGCCTTCTCGCTGTTCGATGTAAAGTATATGGTGGTTGTTTCATTAGAAAATGCTTAACTGTGTCCAAATTAGCTTCTACTCCTTGTTCGGTTGCAAACTCTTTTAGTCGACGTATACCTCCTAAACTACCGGGTAATTCAGGGTTATAGTAGAAGTCTGCTAATTTTTCGTCCATTATTTAATGAAGGTTAACAAAGTATTCCACAGATGCACTTTACAAATACGATCATCGATGTATTTACAAGTTTCATACCACACACCACAAACATCAAAATCACTGAGATTAAACATATTGAATACGTACTTAATAACATGAAACAAAAACAATTGTAATGATTCTTTACAACAATAATGAGGGCTACTACAGTTAACACTTTTGTTTAGAATAAAACTATTACACACATTACAAATAGACGAGCCTACAATTAAAACAAGTCTAACAAAATTGTCTATGTTCAATTTATTATTATGTACTATCAATTCTTGCCAAAAATTGAGAAAGTTGGATCGTAAAATTCTAAGAACTTCGCTTTCGCATGATTCAATACCGTGGAATATCCAGAACTTTTGCATTAACTGTTCAGGAGTGTACTCGCTTGGATATTTGGCAGCTTTCATCAACATTTCCGCTAAAATTTCCCCCGTAGATTTTTCTACAACTCTTGGAATGCACATTGATACAGGTTTAAAAGTAACAGCAACAGAACTGTACACAGAACACTCAAAATGGATAAAAGGTAATAATATTACACCTTAAAAATGTATGCAATCTCTATAGAGACCGCGCAGATAGTAGGTTCTCAAATGCATTTAGAGGTTAATTGTTTAACAATTGAAATTTAAACATCCACTAAGCATCAGACATGCTTACAAAATTTAGCTTAGTTCCGAATCAAAAGCAGTTCAATGCTATTAGAACTAAAACAAATCAGCAGGCTTTACTTAATGCTATCTAAAGTTTATACATAAATCAAGGGTACAAGAAGTCAGCTTCAACATCTGTCTCTCGCTCCAGTCTCTCGTGGATTAAAGGATACAGATGGATCTGTAGCCCAGTCAGGATCATCGCATCTTTAAGATATCTAACACATGTTCGCGGATCCACGCAGGCATGGGCCATGGGGTTTTCCAAGTCCTCGTTGCAGCCGCCGCAGTCCCCTCGAGCGAGTAGACTTGCCAAACTTTTAAGGCTGGCATAATCTTTCAGACCACCAGAAAGATTAGCAACTCTGGCAGTCCAAACATGTCGAAACCGTTTTTCTAGGAGATGCTCAACATCCTGTTGAACGATGGCCTCAGCCCCTGTTGACGGCGTTGGATAATCGCTGAATTGTTGTTGCATTAATCGTTTTGGGCACTGAATTTCCAGATCCTCTGACAGTTTTTCAACAATATCGACAACCTTCTTTCGCAGACCGTTCTCGGTACTTCCATCGATTAGATCCAACAACGTAGTTGCGCAATTGTCTAAGTTTTCAGGAGATGGAGTGCGCACTGTAGTATCTGGGAGTTGAGACTTATCAGCGGCTGCCATTCTAAAACAAAATAAGCAAAATAAGTATTATCATCTATATATATATAGATATATATATCAATTCAGTCGTTATTTAGAATTATGTTTTAAGGTCGTGCACCCCTTACATGCAGATATAGTTGCGGAAATTAAATTGCCATTAATTGCCGCAATTGTGCCAATTTCATTCAAATTTGCAGAAAATACATCGAGAATTATGCAAAGTCCTGGCACTGCTCTAAATGTGACAAACTGTTTGATCATAGAGGTCACTATACTGTTCACATTTCTCGGTGTAATGGAAAACCAACTAAATACATCTATCCTGGAGGAGGATGGGGAATGCCAAAGAGAATACACCAATTTTTGGCAGAAGAAGGGTACAGCATCAATGATACTTTCTATCCATATCGAGCCACATTCGACTTTGAAGCCATGTTTGAAGAAAATGATTATATCTCCCTATCTCGCAAACTAAAGTTCACCAAAAAACTAAACTTCCCGTTTCTGTAAGCGTTGCTTCTAACGTTCCGGGATTTCAACAACCTGTCTGTTTCATATCTGAGGGTGATCCAGTGCTGATCATCCAGCAAATGGTTTCTCATTTGGAGGATATTTCCATCAAGGCTAAGCAGCTGCTTTTGGATGAACATTTTAAAGAAATTTACGATTCCTTGAAGGTTAAGAACGATCACCATTGCGAACTTTATAAGCAGCTGTCTGCACTTCGAAAGCAGGGACTGCCCAATACAGCTGGTTTGCAGGCTCGTGTAGAAGAATCAGCTCGATGGGTTAAACTGTTCTCTGACTTTGACAGATGGATAAGCCTGCTTCCCGTATTGGGCTTCTATTCGGCTAAATTCGATCTGAATCTGATTCGCAAGTATTTGATTCCACATTTAGTGGAAGGCAACTTCAATATTGGATGCATTATTAAACGTGGGAATGCTTACATGTGCATCAACACTGACAAATTAACCTTCCTTGATATTACGAACTATCTTGCCCCTGCTACTAGCTATGAACAATTTTTGAAGTCCTATCGCATCGAGGTCAGAAAAGGGTGGTGGCCCTACGAATGGTTAACATCGTTGGACCTTCTTAACCAGCAAACCTTACCTCCAAAAGAAGCTTTCTACAGTACCTTAAAACAGAAGGGGATTAGTGATGAGGACTACTCACAAATACAACTGATCTGGGACCAGGAAGGATTTCAAAACATGCGGGAGATGCTCATTTGGTACAACAATTTAGACGTTGTTCCTTTCCTTGCTGCCGTTGACAAAATGTTTGCTCATTTTAAGGGAATGAATATTGACATGTTCAAGGGAAACATGTCTTTGCCAGAAGTTGCAATGCAGAATTTGTGGAATAAAACACCCAACGATGCAATCTTTACGCTCTGGAATAAGAAACATTGCCATTTGCAACACCTCATTCGGGACAACCTTTGCGGTGGGGCGTCTATCGTGTTCCATAGACTGCATATCGCCAACGAAACGAAAATAAGAGGTGAAAAGACAGTAGAGAAGATTCTGGGAATTGATGCCAATGGACTCTACCTTTGGTCCCTATGTCAGGAGATGCCTACAGGCATTTACTCTGTATGGGCACCTGAGGTAGCGGACAATGCAGGAGTGGAGGTTTCAACCAACGGACCAGAAGATAAAGAGCTATGGAATTCACACGTGCTGCAATGGCAAAGATCAGTGGAGGACAACATGAAGAAAGTCTTGAAACGAACTCCGGGCTATACACACTGTGAAAAAGAACTAAGATGGTTGAAAAACTTGACCATTTCAATGAGCTGAAGCATCAGTTTCTTGCTTTTTCTGATTTTGATCAACGCACACCAGGTCTCTTCAAAGTTGAGTGGGAAGGAGATGGGATGGTTGCCATGTGCTCAAAAACCTATTACGGTTGGCGTAATGATCAAGCAACTGGAGAAATTGTTGATGATAAGAAATCAACAAAAGGGCTGTCCAAATCCGTGAATAAAATTACAAAACAAATGTTCATTCAAACTTTAGTGGACAAAGTAACAAACGGTGGTACTAATCGCGGATTTATGATGAGGAACGGACAACTTCTGCAATACGAACAGCAGAAAGATGCCCTAACGTATATGTACCCCAAAAGAATCATCCTTCCAGATAATGTCTCCACAAAGCCTCTTCTAATTTAAAATGTACCAGGCACTTGCTCAAAATTTTTTGGCTATACTCGTAAATTTGTAGGCTTAGTTGTAATGGTAAAAGCCTAATAGGATAAAATTTTCTCGAATAAGGCTGGCAGTTTATAATTTAAAGAAAATGTTTGTTTTATGTTAGTAAACAGTCAAGGTGACGAGTTAGATAAATGTTTTCTTTATTTTTTAGTAATGTAAAATAAAGTTTAGAAATTATTGACTTACATTACTGCTACTTTTGGGCACTGATTTATTTTCGTACTTCCCTTACATTCAGTCCACTTAGGAAAGCTATAGCTTACTCAATATGGGGAGCTATGAATTGAGCCACATATCAAAATGAAGCTCAACATCGTCTGCGTCGTTTGGCATCATTGAAA
Organism: Trissonchulus latispiculum; assembly: GCA_030248195.1. Taxonomy (NCBI): domain Eukaryota; kingdom Metazoa; phylum Nematoda; class Enoplea; order Enoplida; family Ironidae; genus Trissonchulus; species Trissonchulus latispiculum. The sequence continues at coordinate 13,533 of JASAND010014160.1, forward strand.
CGTGCTTATCTAGTTGGCATTGGTCGCAAACTTAGCATACATAGCCCCAATTTTTGACCAAATTTTTTTCTGGAAAATTTTTAAGCAACAAGAAAATGATCGTTTCCAATGTGTTTCTGAGATAATTTGCCAGAGACGGTTTTTTGATTTTGTCAAAATATAGTTTCAGTATGCAGCAATTGAGCATTTTCTGAAAATTTGGCATTTTATCCAACTTTGAAAACTCATTGCTCTTGATTGGAGGCTGATAAAGAGAAAAATAAAAAACCGCCCCGGGCAAACTGTCCAAACATACTATGTGTAGTATATATATCTTTTAGATCCACCCATTGGTTGTGGAGCAATCTTCGGGGTGTTTTCGGATAGTCTAATTTCGGATAGTCAAACTTCGGATAGTCTAAAGAAATTTTCGGATGGTCTAACAAGGTCAAATTTAATTGCACTCTGAAATTTTCTGCTAATTGATTTTCGGATAGTCTAACTTCGGACAGTCTAAAGAAACTTTCGGATAGTCTAAAAGATAAGCGAGGAAAGTTACCTTAGAATTAAAAAATTTAAGTATATTTTAAGTGTTTTAAGTTTAACAACAGCAACAACAACATTATTTATCCGTACTCCGTTATCTTTGTGGGATTTTTACAACGTTTTTGTAACTGTTGTCAAGCTTAAAATACTTACATTTCTAAATCTAAGGTGAATTTTTTTTGCTTATCTTTTAGACTATCCGAAAATTACATTAGACTGTCCGAAGTTAGACTACCCGAAATTAGACTATTCGAAAATCAATTAACAGAAAATTTCAGAGTGCAATTTAGTTTGAGCTTGTTAGACTATCCGAAAATTTCTTTAGACTATCCGAAGTTAGACTATCCGAAATTAGACCATCCGACAGAGCACCCAATCTTCGGTCAAAAAATTTTGGCCGCAATTTGACAAAATCAGTTATTTGCCCAGAACTTTAGACTCATTCAGTGTACAGGGCTCTAATTAACCTAATTTGTGCCTCATTCGAAGCTCTTTAATTTGAGTATAAACTTGCATGCGCTAGTAGTGTACACTGACTCCAATTCGACAAAAACTGTTTTCAGCAAGATCGAGTCAAAAATAACCAATTTTTGAGCAAAAAGTGTTCAAAAATTCACTGCTCAAAAACGATACGATCTAGAGACTTATGTCTAAAAGCAAAGTTGTAGAGCACATAATAAGCTTTAAAATGATTATAGTCGCTGGGCATAATTTTCTATATATAGTTCTAGAACTTCAAATTTTTGTTTCTCCCTATACATGAGCGCTATGAAGCTGGCGTTTTTACAGGACGTTTATTATCATTCTCGATGTATTTTCTGCAAATTTGAATGAAATTGGGCAATAATTGCGGCAATTAATGGCAATTAATTTCCGCAACTATATCTGCACGTAAGGGGTGCACGACCTTAAAACACATTACTAAATAACGACTGGATTGATATATATGTGATAATGCTTATTTTGCTTGTTTTATTTTAGAATGGCAGCCGCTGATCAGTCTCAAGTCCCAGATACTACAGATACTCCTGAAAACTTAGACAATTGCGCAACTACGTTGTTGGATCTAATTGATGGAAGAACCGAGAACGGTCTGCGAAAGAAAGTTGTCGATATTGTTGAAAAACTGTCCGAGGATCTGGAAAATCAGTGCCCAAAACGATTAATACAACAACAATTCAGCGATTATACAACGCCGTTAACAGGGGCTGAGGCCATCGTTCAACAGGATGTTGAGCGTCTCCTAGAAAAACGGTTTCGACATGTTTGGACTGCCAGAGTTGCTAATCTTTCTGGTGGTCTGAAAGATTATGCCAGCTTTAAAAGTTTGGCAAGTCTACTCGCTCGAGGGGACTGCGGCGGCTGCAACGAGAACTTGGAAAATCCCATGGCCCATGCCTGCGTGGATCCGCGAACATGTGTTAGATATCTTAAAGATGCTATGATCCTGACTGGGCTACAGATCCATCTGTATCCTTTAATCCACGAGAGACTGGAGCGAGAGACAGATGTTGAAGCTGACTTCTTGTATCCTTGATTTATGTATAAACTTTAGATAGTATTAAGTAAAGTGTACCTGGTGATTTGTTTTAGTTTTAATAGCACTGAACTGCTTTTGATTCAGAACTAAGCTAAATTTTCCAAGCATGTCTGATGCTTAGTGGGTATTTTAATTTCAATTGTTAAACAGTTAAACTCTAAATGCATTTGAGAACCTACTACCTACTCTATAGAGATTGCATACATTTTTAAGGTGTAATATTGTTACCTTTTATCCATTTTGAGTGTCCTGTGTACAGTTCTGTTGCTGTTAGTTTTAAACCTGTATCAATGTGCATTCCACGATTTGTAGAAAAATCTACGGGGGAAATTTTAGCGGAAATGTTGATGAATGCTGCCAAATACCCAAGCGAGTACACTCCTGAACAGTTAATGCAAAAGTTTTGGATATTCCACGGTATTGAATCATGCGAAAGTGAAGTTCTTAGAATTTTACGATCCAACTTTCTCAATTTTTGGCAAGAATTAATAGTACAGAACAATAAATTGAACATAGACAATTTTGTTAGACTTGTTTTAATTGTAGGCTCGCCTATTTGTAATGTGTGTAATAGTTTTATTCTAAACAAAAGTATTAACTGTAGTAGCCCTCATTATTGTTGTAAAGAATCATTACAATTGTTTTTGTTTCATGTTATTAAGTACGTATTCAATATGTTTAATGTCAGTGATTTTGATGTTTGTGGTGTGTGGTATGAAACTTGTAAATACATCGATGATCGTATTTGTAAAGTGCATCTGTGGAATACTTTGTTAACCTTCATTGAATAATGGACGAAAAATTCTAGACTTCTACTATAACCCTGAATTACCCGGTAGTTTAGGAGGTATACGTCGACTAAAAGAGTTTGCAACCGAACAGGGAGTGGAAGCTAATTTGGACCCAGTTAAAAATTTTCTAATGAAACAACCACCATATACTTTACATCGAACAGCGAGAAGGCGATTTCCTAGGAATAGAGTAGAGGTATACTATATCGATGAATTATGGCAAGCAGACTTGGCAGATTTGTCTTCATTGAGCCCTTATAATCGTGGTTACAAGTACATACTGGTTGTTATTGACGTGTTTTCAAAGTATCTGTGGGCTCGATGCACAAAGAATAAAAAAGGTAGCTCAATAGCTACAGAATTAGAAGCAGTGTTTGAAATTGCGTCACCTCGTAAGCCGAAGTTTTTTCAAACAGATAAAGGCACTGAATTCAGAAATAGTGAAGTTAGTGAACTATTTTCAAGTCAAAATATCAAATTCTACACATCGCAAAATCCTCAGACTAAAGCAAGCGTAGCAGAAAAAGTTATTCGAACTTTAAAATTTCGAATGTTTAGACTGCTTTCTCATAAAAATTCTTGGACTTACATTGATGATCTGGAACGTGTCGTGAAGGGGTATAACAATTCCAAACATCGTAGCATTAAAATGGCCACGGCAAACGTTACGAAGGAAAATGAACTTGAAGTGAAACATACTCTGTTTCCAAAAGGAGACGACAAGTGGAAAAAGCCTCTATTTAGGGTTGGTGATTTGGTTAGGATACAAAAATACAAATCAACTTTCAGTAAAGGTTATGAGCAAAACTCGACTGAAGAAATATTTAAAATTGTTGAAATTATTCCCAGGGAATATCCAGTGTACAGACTGGCAGATAGTGAAGGTGAAATGATCATTGGGAGTTTTTATGAACAAGAACTTCAAAAGGTTTTGCTCCAGATGTATATAAAATAGAAAAAGTTTTGATGCACAGAAAAACAGCGAAGGGTGTTGAATATTTAGTTTAATGGTCGGGGTATCCAATTTCTGCTAGTAGTTGGGTACCGGAACAGGAGGTTGTGAAGATTTAGTTGTGTATTTGTCACTGTACTGAGCGGTCGGTATGCATTTTCATCTCCCGTCCCCAGCTCCAGAGTGGAGAATTACGAATATACAAGCTACGGTGAATTTCAACAGATGTTTGGACTTGGAATATATTTCAAATTTATTCTGTGGTGTTAGTTACGACCCAGAAAGGTTCAGAGGTCTGATTTGGCGAGTGGAGGTCGAAGGTAGGAAGACAACAATTCTATTATTTCCGAACGGAAACGCCTCAATTGTTGGTGCATCCAGTATCGAGGACTTTCAAGATGTGTAAACTATTGTAGAGCAAAATTATGTCTTATAAATGTTATTGTAGAACCGTCAGAATTTATTGTGCATAACATTGTTGCTGCGGGAAACTTAAAACGTCATGTTGACTTGAATCATTTGAGAACTTCGTTGACTAAATATTTTTTTTGTTTGTGGCGAAATGGAGTTACCAGGTTTAAGAATCAGGTTAGGCAAAAGCAGTATTGCAATTATTTTCCACAGTGGTAGAATCATACTCAGCGGGCTAAAAAGCTTGAATGAATTTTATGAGAAAACCGCTGCAATCAATAATGCAATAAGTAGAGTCTTTTCAGTGATAGATGTAGAAACTATGAGCTCCTTTAATATTACTCTGTCTGTTGACCCCAATAATGGACTGGAATAATAGCGATTACCGACTCCTTTAGTAGTATACAATTATAATGTAGCTGTAACTAAATGTTACTTTACTCGACCAAATTTACCATCTGGTGAAATAGTTGTTACGTCTAATGATCTTAACAAAACCTTAACTTTTGGAGGTGGATTCTACGAAAGCGAAAGGGAACTCGTTAGAGCAGTCAATAGACTTTTTCGTTCAGCTAAGCTTGAAACACGCCTAGCTCTTTCAAACAATAATGTAAGCTTAACCAATAGCAGTGGTCTAACGGTCACGTTCCCGGAACCACTCAAGAATGCTTTAGGTTTTATCGGTTCCAGTTTGAGTGGGCGAATCGATTTGCCTCAATATGATAAAATAATTTATGTTTTGTCGGACATGGTTCAACCACAATTTGTCAATGACAAAATGTTGCCACTGCTTCATGTACATATAAAAAATGATCCAAACTTCCATCTGTCATATAAGTCTCTGAATTGTACCGACTTGTCACAAATCAAAGTTTCGTTCTTAGACGGCCACTTGAAGCCTGTTGATTTTCACGGTGCCACGATGGTACTTCAGCTCCATTTCAAAAAGAATTAATAAGTAGAGGTAATAGTAGAAAGGGTTGGTGTGTGCTGGCCTTTTAAAACATGAAGAAAATTGTACTTTTCCCTTCTGGTAGTAGGAGAGCTTCGAATAATCGACGAAAACGTAAACTGCGAAGACGTCGATCAGTTATTAAAAAGAAAGTGGCGCGCTAAAGAAAGCGTCGCAGTACTAAAACTCGAAGGCGAAGATGAATAAACGCAGTAGGGTTGAACTGGGAAAAGCATGTAGCATAGACGGTTTAAACTTTGGAGTAGTGCCAAATATTCAACAAGCCGTCGAAAGCTCACAAGTGTTAGAAATTCCATGCTATACGAGTCTTCCCAGAGACGACTTAACACCCCAGAATTCAGGATTGACAAAACTGATACTTACATAGATCTTGATAGATGTAAACTTTACCTAAAGGCCCAAATTTTAAAAGCGGATGGAAGTGAATTGGGTCCAAAGAATTTTGTGTCCACTTGCAATTTGTTTTGCTACGCTCTTTTTGCCAACTGTGAAATTTACATCAGCGATCAGCGCATAACCAATGAGCAAAGTTATTACCCTTGGATATGCTACTTGCGATATTTATTATTTAAAAATAAAAATTCTTTCGATTTGAAGTTAGTGAATTGGATAAAAGATCCTGCGGAACTTGCTATACAATCGTTATATCAAAATATCGTTCTACAGGGAACTATCAACAAGGCGATTTGCATGCTCCCTCTAAAATTGGTGCTATTTCTGTCACTCTTTGCATGCTCTCTTCATAGGGAAGCCATATTTGTCACTCTTTGCATGCTCTCTTCATAGGGAAGCCATATTTGTCAACCTTTGCATGTTCCCTGCCGAGGGGAGCCATATTTGAAACTTTGCGTGCTCCCCAGTCCTGCATGCTCCCTCTACAATGGGAGCTATATTTGTCACATGTCCATATCTCCCTTTGGTGGGGGAGCTATACTCATCACCGTTTGCTTGCTCTTTCTATAGAGGGAGCTATCAATTTCACATGTTCATACCTCCCTCTGGTGGGGGAGCCATTCATATCACACGGTCACAACTCCCTCTGTTGAGGGAGCTATCTTCAGCACAACTCCCCCTGTCCTTCCAGTGAGGGAGCTATCCCCAACACAGTTCCCTCTAGAGGGGGAGCTATCTTCAACACAGCTCCCTCACAAAAGGGAGCTATATTGCACATTGCCAGGGAGAGGGGGAGCTATGTTTTACACAGCTCCCGTCCTCTACTGTCCACCCTATACTACTTATAAATCCTTTCATTAACTCTAAAGAAACTTTCCTGAATTCCTTTCTAAATAGTAAATTTTCTTGATATTCTATTTGCTAGAGCTTCTAGTAATTGTAGTGTATTTTTTATATTTTCGGTTAATATGCATTTTTTTGGGTCAGGGCCCAACCACTTTTAGGCACACAACGTGGCCCGTCAGTGGTTCTCTCCGCAGACCGCAATCAAGAGGAGGAGAGACGAAGATCACGGACAGAAACATGATCTCCAGGCGTTACTACCATACGGTTATTTCAGTCATGCCCAAGGCAGTTGTAATCGTTCATCCAATGACAACTGGCCCCCGCTTGGAAATAGCAACTAAGACGGCTGAAAGCTAAATGTGCCAGATCGTAGGCTCATGGACAAAAAATAGGCTGCAGGAGTAGGAGGGGAGGGGTGGGCGAGCTCTAATATAGGAAAGAATGAAATTGCGGTCTGTTAAAGCACCTAAATTTAAAAAAGTATAACTTCTGAGTAGTGCCAGTGCAAAATGCTGCCTCAGCTTCAAAAACCTCAGCAGACTGGCATCAAAATGATTATTCATCGTTGTGGAAAACAGTTTAAAAGTGTGATACAATTTAGAATGTGCGACGTGCAACAAATCTTCAACCTAGACGCAGTAATAGGCACAGCAGGACCTTTTTCACCTGCCATGCCTAATACTGATTTCAATTTTTATTCAATCTTTATTTTTATTTTAGTTTAATGATAACTGATAACTAATCTATCTGATCTGTCTGAAAGATTAATCCAACTTAGCTGGTTTCCTCGGTAGTGCAAAAGATACCGTTCTCACTTAGGAATGCATATTGGCTTTGGGAAACCAGACCGTCCATTTCCTGGCCTGAGCTCGCATCCTGTATCCTCTCCTCCAGTCGCTATGAGACTGGTTCCAACTTTTGGCAACGCGAATGCCACACAACTAACTCTACATTCAAAACAAAGAACAAGAAGTTAATAAGTTCATTTTTAAACTGCTTAAATACCTCAAACACAAAAACCAAAATGACACTGTCTTTTGCAGGTGTAGACAAGACACTGCTGATAAAAATTAGATTGCCAAAACTCTGCATAGAAGCTAACTTTGTTTGAACAAACTTTAGTCGTATGAAGCTGGATTTTATCCGACATTTCATTATTTATTTACATAATTTTAGAAAAGGTCAAAAGGCCAAAGCTGCATCAGTTTCCTCAGCTTTTTTTATCAAAGAATTATTCAAAATTTAAAGAGTTAAACTTATCTTCTTTGTGAGCAGCCGTACTCGAGCTCGTAGTTGATCAGATCCCCGGTTAATATGTATCTACGAACTTACAATACCCTCTTCATGTTATACGTTTTATGAAGGCTTTAAAACAATTTTATTGCAAAAACCATAGGAATGGCATAATTTTGAATTGGCTTGGAAGACGAGACGAGTTTCGGAGAGACATTTCGAGACAAATGCAAGAACGAACGAGACTAAGATGTGTCACTCCAGCGCTTCCGACCCGAAAAATTCGGTCCTGAGATGGGGATCGAACCCACAACCTTTGGCATTCTAGGCCAACGCTCTACCGATTGAGCCACCCAGGCACCAAATGCATACTTTCCAGACGCTTCTGCACATGTGCTTAGATGACAGGCCCGCTTGAACATTTTGGCTCAATGTGAGAGCCCCTTAAACGTTTAGGGACAAACCAGGACCTTATGTTAATGTATAGCCGGATCGTTTTTCATTTGACTATATGTACTCAGGATAATGGACTACTGGGAGATGTTTGCTGATGAAGTTGCTCCCAAAATAGAAAAATTTATTTAACAGTTTTGAGCCTTCCTTTTGATCAAGACTTAATTTTCTTTGATCAAGCAGTCGATTGACTTTGATATGAAGGGATAACGTCATCTTCAGGTCCTGAGCATAGCCCAACTATGTCAAAACAGATCTTGTTCCATCCTGATAAACTCATCTAAATGATTATTGAAAATAACTTTCCAAGCTTCAAATTATTGCCGATGCAGAGAAACAATTTTTGCAATTGTTCTTAAGGTGGTGATTCCTTTTAGAGACATAAACTTTGAACCGTTATTACTCATTCGTTCCTTGGAGTTAAGAAGCCATTTTTATATCAAAATGGAGCTTAACATTTTCTCTTTGTAATGAATACAGTAAACCAAACTTATGCTCTTTGAAACTATTTTATTGCATTTTTGAAGTAATTTAATTTTCCAGATTTTTTTTCAGACTAAAGTAAATTTTTTCGTGAGGCGTCGTCCACATCAATCGATTTCACTATCAAATAGCTGGGGATCCTTTTTTAATTATTATGAAACCGCTCTTCGTTATAAAGAAATTAACTAAAATATATGCGCAACCTGGCTTTTGCCTACTTTTCCCAACTTTGGCAAGCGACAACTTTAGCTCGAAAGCAGCAATCGGGGCAACTAAAAAACGGTCCCTGGGTATTTTTGTGCAAAACAAGTCTAGTAAGTGGCAACCCTCTATCTTGCATAGTAAATGCTACACAATCGCTGGAAAAAATTTGGTCATGTTTTTGCAAAAACTACATTTTTTATGATAGCAGCGTACGGGATAGCATTTAGAGGATCATAATGCCACGAGTAATTGGCCCCGACGAGACCTTTAAATTGACACCCTTAGTTTAGTTTTACGGCTCGCGTAGCTCACGAAATGGCGGATTATTTGATTTCTGCAAAAATGACACGTTTTCAACGAATCAGCTATATCTCACTGTAAAGAAAAGCTAGAAAGGTGCTTCAAAAAGCAAAATGCAGAGCTCAACAAGATCTTTCGAATGAATATAATGATAGGTATGCAGCTACTGTCTAATTGTCAAAAATCGGCAAAAACTGCCCTGAACGGAGACGTCAAGGTTTTGAAGCGGGATTGCGCGAACGGTGTTAGAATGCTAAAAGAACTTATTTTGGAAAGTTTCATCAAATTTCATCTTGATTATAACCGTCAACCAATAATATGTGCCAAAAGGAATCACCACCTTAAAACAGCTAATTTCTCAACTTAGGTATTTGGTTATCGTTTTGCAATAGCCTAGCTTCTCCCTTTTGGGAGAAGGGACGAGTGTCTTCGGACTATTTTTTCCATCTCTTTATGATATTATAAGTTGGTTGAGCTTTCAGAGAGTCAACGGTACCAGAAGAAGACTACTTATGGGTTGGTATATCAGACACCAATGAAAACGGTAGGTATCAACATGTATTTCTGCAAACCGTACTAATTACTGGTTTGTTGACTTTTGCTGCAACGAACGTGATGGATTGAAGGCTGTTGATCTTTTTACGTAGTTGTTTTGAAATTTAATTTAAATAAATTTTATCGCAAGTTACTAATTCTTGTCAATGAAAAGTTTCCCTGCTGAGTTAACGTGGGCCACCTAAACAATAGGAGTGGTTATCATATAGTTACCATTCAAATTCCTAGGTTATTTTCGCGCACACCAGAACAAAAAGTAATTCAATGTCAGAAATAAATCAAATAAAGTAAGAAGTTTCTTTACACCAATTACTTAGGACAACCTTTTAGGTCCAAAATTTTTTAGTTACCTAATAAAATTTGTAGTATTTATATGTGCTAGCAAGATAGTAAAATTGGCAACATCTTGTAAGACATTGGCAAGATAGTTGTCTTGTTAAAAGTTTAGCAAGATAGTTAGTTATCTTACCTCGAAATTTGACTAATTCTTTCCTTCCAAATTGAAAGCACATTTTATGCTGAAGCCGGTAAGATGACTATCTCGCTATATTGTAGTAAAATTACCATTTTACCACAAATTTGGAAACATACCTCAGCTTTAATTCGGAAAATCAGAAGTTTTGCTTGTTCGTGGAACTACACTACAACTACATTAAATTTCTGTTACCTTTTCTTTCATTCATTTCAAGAAAAATTTTATATTTATTTTCTTTCATTTAAATGTATGCATCAAAAATTAGTGGCAATAATGAAAACTACCCGTGTTCTGTGACAGTTGACTGACAAAACCTCGATTGCCGACTTTGAAGAAACAGTTTCAGTTTCAGTTTCAACTCTTAGGGCCTTTTCATAAAAAGATTAAACGGATTAACTTAAACGGATTAACTTAAACAGATTAAATGGATTAAAAACGCGTATTCATAAGATTAAACTACTTAAACAGATTAAACTGAGCCACGACTTAAACGGATTAACTTAAACGGGTTAAATCAAGTCGTTTAAGTAGTTTAATCCGTATTTTATGAATACACTTTTAATCCGCTTAAGTTCATCCGTTTAAGTTAATCCATTTAATCCGCCAGTTTAATCCTGATTTTATGAATACAAGTGAAGCTAACATATTTTAATGCGTATCTATTCCATTTAATATTATTTTTTTGATTAATACTACAATTGTTAATTTTAAGCAAACTTCAAACTATAGCTAACATCTACAATACTATCGTCCATTGAACTATGTAACCTTTTTACAACGATGAGTTATAGACTTACTTTTTGACGTGCTTGCTTAAGGTAGTTGTTTCCTTTTGTGTAAATTTGATCTCACAAGCTCGAATTCTTTATGAAAGTAGATGAAACTTTACAGATGTATTATTTTGGTGCCCTTCAACATTTTGGGACATCTGGGATCGGTCCGGCATTGTTTGGTGAAAGGATAGGAATCTTTTGGTTTTTGCCATTATTCTCTCAGGGAACTCAGGGAATTGGTTGGTATGGCTATAAAGAGAATACCGAAATGAAAATTTTTGCTTTTACAACCTCTGAGTCGTCTTTAGTAGTTAAGGGGGGGCTACTAAAATCGACTTGCCCCTACTTTGTCCGATTGGCCTACTTTTTGGCGAGGATATAGAGCATGGGTGTGGTCAAAAAAATATCGGGTACTGAGATCTTATCTGCCCTCCATCCGTGTGCAGCCGTCGCGTTTATGTGCCCGACCCCCCTTTTTCGCAACAACCAATATAATTAATTAAAAATTTCTACTGACTGCTAGGCCCAAGCTTCAGGGCTGCCATTCGCCAATATGATTTGGCACATATGTTCTTACCTACAGAAAAATACTAGATGTCTGTATCTTATCTGCATCTAAGGCAATTACTCTTCAAAGTTGAAGTTTCAGCAAAAATTTAAAAATTTTTGGCTAACGAAAGGAAAATTTTATTACTGGTGCGAGCTATAAGGCTGTAATTTGGCATAAAAGGAGGCCCTATAGGAGTACTTATTTGTGCCAAATGGCAAGAAATTCTACCGCGTGAAAAAAGGTTTATGTCAACTTTAATCTGCAAAAAATGCCGAAACCGCCATTTTCAGTCTGTCGGATCCTGTGCAGAGGCTTTCTGCAGCCATAGAAGTCGCAAGCCTTCACTAATCGAGATGAAATCTTTTGTGGGGGTGTTTTCGACCTCGCTGAGTTCAAATATCTCAAAAAATTTTAATTTCAAAAATTTTGATTTTTTCGATTTCTGCGGTACCATTCCCCAAAAATGCATTTTTGGAAATTTTTGAAGATTAAAGTTGACATAAAAGATTTTTCACGCGCCAGAATTTCTTGCCGTTTGGCACAAATGAGTACTCCTGTAGGGCCTCCTTCTATGCCAAATTACAGCTTTATAGTAATATTACAGCACCAGTAATAAAATTTTCCTTTCGTTAGCCAAAAATTTTCAAATTTTTGCCGAAACTTCAACTTTGAAGAGTAATTCCCTTAGATGCAGATAAGATACAGACATCTAGTATTTTTCTGCAGGTAGGGACATTATGTGTCAAATCATATTGGTGAATGGCAGCTTTGAAGCTTGATCCTAGCAGTCAGTAAAAATTTTTAATTAATTATGTTGGTAGTTGCGAAAAATGGGGGGTCGGGCACATAAACGCGACGGCTGCACATGGCTGGAAGGCAGCTAAGATCTCAGTACCCGATATTTTTTGACCACACCCATGCTCTATATCCTCGCCAAAAAGTAGGCCGATCGGACAAAGTCGGGGCAAACGTTTAGTAGCCCCCCCCTTAAGTCAGAATAACTCAAAAATAATATCGGGGGGTCGAAAAATGGCTCAATGAAACTTAAGGCACCGTCACCGCAGATTTGACGGATTCTCTGGAGCATAAACTTACTGTTGAGGATTAAATAGAAAAGGCCCCTTGACCCACACAACTTTATTGTCAAAGCATAAAAATTTGCATTTTTGCCGATTATACTTACAGTTTTGAGAAATCGATGTTTAAAAATTAATGGTCAATATTTAGCTGGTATTTCAGAAAACTTTTTCGCGAATTTTGCTAGCTTCGGAAGCCCATGCCAATTTATTGATTGCATAAATGCTTTAAAACTAAGTATAAAGCTCTTTCCATCACCCAAAATTGCGAAAGTTATAGCGTTTCATAAATCACTGCACAAAATTATACCACCACCTTAAGGTCGCACTTCCCTTACATTCAGTCCACTTTGGAAAGCTATAACTTGCCTAATATTGGGAGCTATGAATTAAGCCACATATCAAAATGAAGCTCTACATCTTCTGCGTCGTTTGGTATCATTGAAACGTGTCTATCTGGTTTGTATTGGTCGCAAATTTACCATACATAGCCCCAATTTTTGACCAAATTTTTTTCTGGAAAAATTTTACGCAACAAGAAAATGATCGTTTCCAATGTGTTTCTGAGATAATTTGCCAGGGACGGTTTTTTGATTTTGTCAAAATATCGTTTCAGTATGCAGCAATTGAGCATTTTCTGAAAATTTGGCATTTTATCCAACTTTGAAAAATCATTGCTCTTGATTGGAGGCTGATAAAGAGAAAAATAAAAAACCGCCCCGGGCAAATTGTTCAAACATACTGTATGTAGTATATCTTTTAGATCCACCCATTGGTTGTGGAGCAATCTTCGGTCAAAAAAGTTTGGCCGCAATTTGACAAAATCAGTTAATTGCCCAAAACTTTAGACTCATTCAGTGTACAGGGCTCTAATTAACCTAATTTGTGCCTCTTTCGAAGCTCTTTAATCTGAGTATAAACTTGCATACCTTTGTAGTGTACACTGACTGCAATTCGACAAAAACTGTATTCAGCAAGATCGAGTCAAAAATAACCAATTTTCGAGCAAAAAGTGTTCAAAAATTCACTGCTCAAAAACGATACGAGCTAGAGACTTATGTCTAAAAGCAAAGCTGTAGAGCACATAA
>JASAND010014161.1:0-20204 GCA_030248195.1 Trissonchulus latispiculum
AACTTTTTATTTGTATCATTATTATTTCAAGGCGTAATGAATTTATAACTTCTCAAGCGCCTCAAAATTATAGATATTGTAACTAAATCCATAGAGTTGTTGTAGTATACGAGATGATGGGTAAGAAGGGCATCAAGCTCCACAGGCTCCACTGAGCCAGAATCGGTATTTTTATACTACTCACACTTAACCCGACACAGTGGACAACTTCGGCCACCGGTAATCATGTGAGTTGAGCATCCCGTAGTAAGCGTAATACATTTATTGTGAGTCCTAAAATGGGCGTATGTTGACTACAAATTTGCAGCAATCATAACAACCTTCTAAACACACAACAAAAATTCCTAACTAGATATCCCGGCTTTAGTCGGAATAAAAACTTAGAGCATACCCGCTTGTCGTTTCTGTCCGTTCGTTTTTAGATTCAGCCTGTTCGTTGCAGTCTCAAATGCCAGTATCTGAAACACATTAGTAAGGACTGCACAATTACGTTGATGTTTTGCAGGATCAAACAAAGTCTCAAAGCATCCGACAACTGCGGGAACTAGCTGCGTTTAAGATAAGTTTCTTTTAATTTTGGAATATTAAGTTTAATTCAAACATAATTCAGAAATCAGCATAAGTTTATGCAACATTTCCTCCATAGTTTAATGAGAAACTAAACAAAATATAAAAAATATGGCAATAGGCATGGACTAGTTTGAACGTAAGGAAGAATTGACTACAGAAGTGGTATCTGACCAGGAAATCCTCCTGCATTTGAGTCAGCAGCCAGCAGTAATTGCTAGTTCTCAGCTAATCAGGAGAGCAGCAGTTAAGCCGCCTCAGTTTTGTTTTAGCTCGTAGGTTTTAAGATTGATAAGTTTTAAGATTAATTTTGTTGTATTCGGGGATGCTTTTATCTACTAAGCTACATAAGCCCACAGACTTTTTTCCACCTTTCCTATCTAACTGCTCGCCTTCTCCCTCCGACTCCTTTCTGCAGCCTATTTTCTTTAACCCATCCTAGTCACTGTTGTCAAGCGGGGGCAACTCTGGTCGGCGGATGACTATGGTTGCCTTGGGGGTGACTGCAACAACCGCACGGCAGTATGGTTTGGGGACCTTGTTTTCTGACCTTTGGTATTCGCTTCTCCGCTTCTTGACTCTTTTATTGTCATCTTTCGAGAGCAGCATCTTTCGGTTCACAAGATGAACCACAATGATGTTGAACCACTTACAAAAAAACAAAGTCTAATTTCATGAACGCGTGAGAACAATTTTACTTCGTTGGTGTATATGCAGTAGTAGTAGATTCTTCGCTGTCGTCCACAACTACCATGGACAGGAACCGGAGGCTTGTTCTCTATCAGTATCTCATGGTAGCAATCATATTCCTTGGTTGAAACATCAAGAAAGCTGTGTGGCATATCGCCTAGAATGCCGTTTGCTGAAGCTTCATGACGCATCGGAAATCCTTCCAGGATGACTACATAGTGTGACTGAAAGGATGGACTTTGCCATTTTTGGCATACTGACCTTCAGTAGTATAGCTCAACTCAAGCCACGAATTCCTGTTTCCGATAGTGAACGGATTCAAAAGACAGGATTGCCATTGCTGTTGTTTATTGTTGTAATGTTCACGTAATTGTTCACGTAATTGTTCACGTAATTGTTCAGAAAATAGTAGATTATTGGCAGCAGTTTTAACAAACCTCGCAAAAACCTTCGGGAAAACGACGAGAAAAACCGACCTTAGCACACCCCTTCGGTAAAACTTCTTAATTTCGGTCAATCTTAATGAAAAACTAGCAAAGCTAACGAAAAATTGGTACAAAGCTGAAAATTGTCACAATATATAGTGTAAAAACCTATTTTCCACCATTTTTGCTTATTATTAATCCAATTTTACCTTACCCCTTGCACCTGACAGCGGCATGGCTGATACCTTATCCGGTCAGGGGACTTAGTCTATCCTATGGCAAGCAACCAATTTTGATCGTTCGTTTCTGTTTTGCCTGACTGAGAGCCACGTCTTTCAAAACGATCTTACTGATTCTGTTTTGCTTTAATGCACATTCGATCCTATCAATCATTCATACACACACGTTGGGCCCTAGAATGTGGTTAATTAGAAGTTCAATTCATTATTCACGTAAATTAATGACTGCAAAGGATCGAATTACGGCCTTTACCCGTTGTGCTCCGTTTATCACGAGTTCCCAGACCAATTATAGTCCAAATATTACAGCATTTATACACTAGCATTATATTGCTTACTTTGATTTTGGTGCGGTATATTTTGCTGGCAAAATGTTGGCAGTCTGTATAGGCCTACTTTTGTGTTTATGTCAAGGAGTGTTGGCCTTTCAAGGAGAAAAACTAGATTGGGTCATTGCTAGGGAATATGATCAAGGTCGTCGGGAGCTAACAGTTTTTCCAAATAGGGATGAAGCGTATCGGTTGAAGGCAGATCCAACTGTTGACAACTACGAGTCCACAGTGACAATTAGCTGGTCGCCCCTGATATGTAAAACACCGAGTCGGTACATCAAAATCACTTGTGAGCAGCAAAATTGTCAGATGAAATTCAAAGGATATCAGCCCTATTACACGATAACAGATTGTATTAGTCGCTACTACTGTGGAAACGTTTCTAAAGCTCTGTGCAATCTACAGGACAGTTGGAAAGGAAGTTTGCCTGAGGAACGATCCAAAGTGTACTCCGAGGCCACTGCTATGTTAGCAGAAGATGAGAACTGTCCTGTATTGGAGCTTCCTAGAGCCGATCCCAACCTGGAAGATTTTCTGAACTTGCAGCAATGGCAATCCTGTCTGTGGAATCCGTTCACTATCGGAGAGCGAGGAAACAGGAATTCGTGGCTTGAGTTGAGATATACCAGTGAAGGCCAGTATACCAAAAACGGGAAAGTCCATCCTTTCAGTCACACTGATATAGTCATCCTGGAAGGATTTCCGATGCGTCATCAAGCTTCAGCAAACGGCATTCTAGGCGATATGCCACACAGCTTTCTTGATATTTCAACCCAGGAATATGATTGCTACCATGAGATACTGATAGAGAACAAGCCTCCGGTTCCTGTCCATGGTAGAATAGTTGTGGACGACAGCGAAGAATCTATTCCATTCGTTGTGCCGCCAAAGGAACAGAGAGAAGGATCTGACAAATTCTGGAAGACAGTGATCATCAGCGATCAGAGAGATATTGAGGTCAAGATTTACATAGATCGGATCGAGAGTATCAGCTCCGATATCACCTTCAGCCCAGACCCAAAAAATTTCTACAAGCTAGTTTTTGAGGTAAGATTAAAGCTTTGCACTCTCTTAGTCATGCAGTCTGAACTATTTTGTATTAATTGCATCGAAGCTTTAGTTGCCACTGAAATCTTACTAGATTAATCATATATTCATGAGTTCTATCGTCAGGTGGTATGGGAACGGTACAGTGGCTGTCATTGATGATTAGCTGATCTTTGTAACTCACAGATTAAGTAAATCCAAGTATTAAATTTGAATTTTAGAAGCATCCTGATCCTTGCTTTACTGCTGGCAAGAATCTTGATTCGACATTGGTCATAGAATAAACGAAACAGTTACCAAATATGCATAGAAGCTCCTGGAATTTAAACTTTTGAAGCAGCATACAAATGCCTAGTTCTGTCAATAAAAGTAAACTCATGAGACTTGTTGACTTATTCGAGAACAAGAATCTTACAATTTGTTATTTTTAAGATAATTAGTTCATACGTGAAGAAAGGCGACATACGAGATAGATAAGACGTAACGACGATAGACAATATGTAATAAAACTGAATATTTTGTCATGTGAATTTGCTCAATAAAAGATCATATTTGTATTTCAATCCAAATCGGCCGGCGTGCCAACCAATGAACGCATTTAGGACACGACATGACCAAAAAAAACGACGTCTTTGAATAATCTATCCGAGTGATAAGCGGCTTCCAAAATAAACTAAAAGAGGCTATGTGATGAATAGTTTCGGTTTCTTATGAAGTTTCGATCTTGGATTCTGCTGGAAAAAGGAATGGAATCTGTGGAATAAATGTGTCATTTTATTCACTGTTGTAAATGATTCTGATTTGTAATATCTGTGCAGATATTACCTGGGTCGCGTGGATTTCCGAAAGGAAATCCACTGAGAAGCTTGGACTTTTGGGAACTCTCCCAAAAGTCCCAAATTTCAATTTCAGCTCAAATTTTCTCAATTTGTAACCACAGAACGCACTCTCAAAGTTTTACACAATTCCACGCACCTTTCAAACTTTTCGTCTCAGCTTCTTAGGGATCATTCCTGAACCCAGGAAATATCGCGTTAGGATCTTTCTCTGAAAGATCCTAACGGTTTTAACCCATTTGATTCAGGCCTGAATTAGCCTTTACCGGTGCCTTGGATTTGGATCAAATTAGTCTGCTCTGCCTACCATTGGATCAAATCCCCTGCTGCTCGCCAAGCTGTGCTGTTCTGCCTGTGGACCTCGCCTGCCAGTCCCCCCGATTCTTGGATTTCTCTGTCTCACCGGTGTGAGTTCCTTCATGGATCCCCCGGAATCGATCTCTGCCCAGCTTCCTCGGTTGGACCAGGACTGTAAGGTGCTTATCTTCGGAGACTGACTCTTTCCAGCTCTCTCAGTAAATTAATAGGGAAAACAGTCTGCCATGGGCAGTGCACCGTGCACTACTTGATCCTCATTGCTACAGGGTGATTTGTCCGACACCCTTCATCAGTTGCTATCTGCTAGTTTCGGGTGATTTGTCCGACACCCTGTGCTCTTCTGAATCTGTCTTTGCCGTGCACGGTTGCCTGTCCTTGGTTGAGGCTTGCTCCCTCGACTTGACGATCATCAGCTGTCCTTAGCAAACTTTCTGCCGCCTATCGGCCCTGAGAACCTGCTTTACGGCTATCAAACTTTCGGTTGTAGTTTGGAGTCGGGGACCCCTGAAACTTAGTCAAGAAGATTTTGTCTCTCTTTTCGCCTTTGCTGTCTTGCGTGAGATCTTGTCAAAATTGACGTAAAACCTTTGGGAAAATCCAGAATCCGTGTAAACTTCTAAAGAACGTGCGAATTGACCTCTGGTCGCTTCATTAGGCAGGAAGTGGGATATTAGCTTCTGGTTATCTGCCGAGCGGGTAGTCAGAACTAATATCTAGTGCCCGGGAAAGGGTGGAAATCCGCGCAATATTGATTGTTTCGTTTAAAATAAAAGCACATAGGACACCTCAAGCATATAGGCGGACCCCCTCAATACCTTATAGTTAGGAAACGGAATATAGTGATCTAACTTTCAGAAACTGTACCAGTCGTGCGATCTATAACTAATTCATTCGAAATTTTGTAGGTTTCAGGTTCTAACATAAAGTTTGTAGGATAAACTTATCAAGCAAAGTTCTTGGGATAACTTGTGTGTGTCAGACTGCTGGTTAGGTCTAGGATTTCTGCTTGGTCTAACTAAAAATCATTAGGTTCATTACTTAGGTACGAGCCTTAGGATTGTATTGGTCAGCTGTGTTCTCTGTGTGTGTATTGATTTTCGTAATTTTTCTGTAATTAATTGTAGCAGTATTAATTGTACTTTGGTACTTGTAATCGCCATCGTGTTGATTGACTAGCTGACCAAGATTGTTTGTAACCAATTAATCTTTTTAACCACGGTCTGTATCATCTCATCCCAGCCCATAACTGTTGTAAATTAAATCCTAAAACTTATAGGTTCTGTGGTCCATTCTGCTAGGATTTTAGGATTTAGTTAGGGATCAGTTCAGTCTTGCTTAGGACATTAGTTAGGACTTGGCTTATATCACGCTGGCAGAGTTTGTGCCGGTATTATCTCACTGCGAATTAGAGTGCGAGCATTGTGGTACAGAGTTGACTGTTAGTTTTGAGCTAGAGGCATTCCAGCATTTGAGCGAAGAGACCCTTGGTTTAGTTCATCCGATTGTAGTTTGCGGTTGTCTACGTCCTTGGAACGTAGACCAGATTGTTCAGGGAGCTTACGAGGCAATTCCAGGCACTGAGAACTTTGTGCCCAAATATTTCCCCTGGAAGTGTGATAGTTGAACTGAGCAAGAGGTGTTGATTTTCTGTCTGATTCCAGAAGGTTGGTCTGTTGGCCTGTTAGCATCTGTGGAACACGACAGTTGTTCACTAGACGTGTATTGGCCTTGAACGGAAACGGAGCTTAGAGGAATCGAACTCACGACCTAACGCGGACAAATCCCGGATTGGGTAGACCAAAACCAGGCTACTTAGTCCGAAGGATCTAAGAGTCGACCGAGTCGTCTCTTCTGTTCGCTACTGCTGTTAGTGCTTTGAAATTAGAGTGTGTGTTGCTGAGAACAGGGTGCCACCGACCCCGGTACTCTCTCAGCCCATTTCCACTTTCAACTTAAAACCAGTGTTTACCAGTGCAATCTTCTGGAGCCTAAATTAACCCTAATTTCAGTCTTTTAATTTTACCTGTAGCACTACAAATATTCTAATTAAATAATGAAAGACAGGTTACACCTCAAGCCCCCGAAAATTTCGTCCCGTTTCGCATTTAGCAAATTATTGAGTCTTGGATTAACGCAGGCGTTGAGGGGTTTGAGAACGTAGTTAATGTTTTGTAATTAACCCTACTTTATTCTCGGGCTTAAAGGAACACCCACTTAAGAGAACATGTTCTCTTTAGGTACTGGTTTCCTTTCGGGTATTTTTGACTGGTACGGCTTTAATACATTACGTAAATGGCTAAAACTTACGAAATAACCTATTTCCACGCTGTTTAACATTCTGGGACCAGTCCCGTGTTTTTAGGCCAAAAGATAAGAAAGTTTTGGTTTTTGGCCCTAGGCTCTCTGTACACAAGACAAGGGATTGGTTGTTTTGGCTGGAAAGAGCACATGAAAATGAACGTTTTTGCTTTTACAACCTTTGATTAAGGTGAAATTAGTACAAGCAAAAAACTCTTTTGGGAGTGAAAAAATGGCCATTTTTGAGGAAATCGGTGTTTTCAAAATTACTGCGACATATAATGAATAAAGTTGGTTTATTTATACTCAATCGATGCAGTGTCTAAATGCACATTTTATGAATGCCTATTAGCCCGACTTTATTGCCTTAAGTTAGTGATTTGGCCGAAAAACCATTTTGGCAAAACTGCGATCATTTTGTTTCGAACATCGATTTCTCAAAAACTACTCGACGGATTCCGGATATTTTTGGCAGAATCAAACTCGCACTTCCCAAACCAGGAAACTCGCACGTGTTTCCTGGTTTGGGCTGAAACGTATCGAGTTGCAAGAAAACTCAATGCGAATTGCGAAATTTCGTATTACCGTGCACTTGGCCAATTTTATCGACCATTAAGATCTGCTGAGCCAAACCCAAAAAAAACGACCCGCGGCCCATATGTCCTTCATATTGTGGCAAAAAAAGAACTGTTGGCCGATTTTCTGTTGGCCTTCAGTTTTGAGAAATCGATGCTCAAAAATGTTTGGTCTGTAATTTTGCCAGTTTTGTAAGCTCATGTGACTGTACAGATAATAAGCTTTAATACGATGTATAAAGATGTTTCGTTATAGCGTTTCTTCTAGTTATAGCGTTTCAAACCACAAAGGCACTGCACAAAAGGAAACCAGCACCGTGAAGGTGATTGTGCCCCGCTATGAAGAACACATGGGCCGAGGGACATTTATTGAATTTGGATCAGCAGATCTCAACGGTCTAGAAAATTGGCAACTTCGCATTGAGTTTTCTTGCTGCTCGATATGTTTTAGCCTATACCAAGAAAATCGTCCCTTCGCAAAAGTGCGAATTTCGATTCTGCCAAAATTCTCCGGAATCCATCGAGTAGTTTTTGAGAAATCGATGTTCGAAACAAAATAATCGCAGTTGGCCAAATTGGTTTTTCGGCAAATCTCTATTTAAAGGAATAAAGTTCAGCTAATAGGCAATCATAATATGTGCATTTGTACACTGCATCGATTGAGTATAAATAAACCTCCTTAACATGTGGCAGTGATTTTGAACAAACTGATTTCCTCAAAAATTTTTTGACCCTCACATCCGTTTTTTGTTTCCTTATTTGCTCTGCTTATATGCACATTTGCTGATACTGACTTAACTACTAGAGATAGCTCAAAGGTTGTAAAAGCAAAAATGTTCATTTTCGTACCCTCTTTCCAGCCATAACAACCAATCCGGTGTCTTGTTTACCTACTGGGACCTTCTGACCAAAAACCAAAACTTTCTTATGTTTTGGCCTAAAAAGGCGGGACTGGCCTAAAAATTATTTTTCGTATGTTTTAGCCATTTACGTAAAGGATTAAAGCCGTATGAGTCAAAACTGGCCTAAAGGAAACCAGCACCTTAAGGTGCTGGTTCGAGTATTTGCAGCACATTTTTAAAGACTGTAATTTGCTCAATTCTCCGAGCTAAACAATAATTTTTATGTCATTTTAAAGCTTGGAATGTGCTTGTTACAACTAGTATCCCTGTTTATAATTCAAAAATTGGTTTTCCTGTGCTTTCATGGTATGTTCTTTTACCATCTTTCGGAGTTCCTGGAACTTTTGGTGTTGATTTGCGGCATACGATTCGCAGCTTGCGAATCTCGTCAGTATACATCCCCGACCAAAAATATCGTTGACGAATTTTCAAGTACGTCTTAAGGTGCTGGATCGGGTTCGTATATTTTTGGGCTTTAAAAGCGCAGCTGTAGTTGAAATTTATTCAAATTTGCTACAAATACATCATTTAGCATACAAAACATTTTAGAAAAGTCGCGGCTTGAAATTTGAGTTTGGGGAAATTATATTTAATCCGCCGTAGCCACTGTGGCCACCCTACATGGCTGATCTTATGGTCATTCGAATCCTCTCACCAAGACCTACAACTTTGCTCTTGAGAGCATGCTTTGATTCCTTACGGCTTTAGAGATAACAGCGAAAATTGATTTTCGAGGTCCAAAACTGACAATTTTTCGAAAAAATCAAATATTGCAAGATTTCGACAGCTTTGACAGCGCTGGTTAGTCGGTCTAGTCTTGTCTATATTTGTAGTCCTAAAGGACATGTTATGACCAACGGAGAGCTATCTGCGGTATGCCTTACTATGCACAGCAACGAAAATATGACATTTTGAAAATAGCAACCAGATTGTATCGAACAAGGATTTCTCTCAACTCGTGCAAACCGTCTTTACACACGTATTTTTGAGACAATTGTCGAGGGCTATTTTTCATGGTTTCTTGCTTTGTCTTTCTGTTCCAGAGAAATAAGCCTCCAAACTTGAAAATTTTGACGAAAATCAAACAAAATTTACATTTCTCTCAAACACTTGAGCTTACTTGAACGTTAAACAATTTCAGAAAAAATAGCCCTCGGAAAGACGTTTCTTTTGTAGCCTGAACTGGTCGCTTATCCTTAATAGCTTTGCTACACTTCGAGAAATCCATGTTCAGAAATTGTTTTACTGTTATCGCACATTCAAATCGAAGAGCTGAACTGGGACAGCTATACTCTACATAGTTGTAACAAGCACATTCTAAGCTTTAAAATGATATAAAAATAATTGTTGTGAACTCCAAGAAATGAGCAAGTTACAGTCTTTCAAAATTTGATGCAAATACCCGAACGAGCTTCTTAAAGAATCCTAAATGACCTCCAGTCAGCGGTTCTGTATCGCATACCTGAAAACTGCTTTTCCGCGACGACTCAGGAATAACCAATGGCTTCGTCGCTGTTCGGCGACCTGGACGGATCCACAAATGGAAGAAGGTGTTACCTTCCAGGATGAAGTCATCGGCAATTCTGCAAATTCTTCTAACCATGGCATCACCTTCCGGCAATACTTGACCCTTCGAATAATTGATTATTCATATCAACGGATCTTCCTTTAGCTTAGCAATGACAAAAAGGCAAGGATAATTTACTTTCAGAGCTTACAGCAGCCACAACATGTTCTGGCGTCGCTTCAAGACATCGGGCCAACGCGTTAGCATTGGTGTGGCGGCTTCCTGGACGATAGATTACTTCAAAGTTGAATTCTTCAAACAACAACAGAATCCACCGAGCCAACTGACCCCCCGGATTCTTCATTGATTGAAAACCTTTGGAGGCCTTTGTGGTCGGTAACTAGTGAAGTGAAGTGTTGACCAAGCAGGCAGTTTCAAAGCGTCTTTATAGCCCATGTTATCCATAAAGCTTTTCTTTTGGTGATAGCGTAGCGCCTGCAAGACTTAGTTTTCTACAAACATAGGCTCGTTCACTGACACTGACACTGACACTCGTTCCCGTTCCCACCATCGGTCATCCGGACCGTGCTCAACACCGACCTTGGGGTCGAGCTCTATACCAGGGGTCGAGCTCTCTATCCGGGGCCGGCCCCACAACTACTGTATGTAATTGTTGTACCTGTATATAATTAGAGATGTTGTAGATTGTAGAGCATGGATAAGTTGCAAATTGTAGAGCACATCGAGTTTAGCATGTATGCGAAGTTTCATTCACGTATCACTTACCGTTAAAAAGTTGAAAAAACGTTTGTCATAGAACTGAGTGTCCAAAGTAGCAGTAGAGTGCACTGGTGAAGTGGCGGGGAGACTTCGTCGATTTTGGGTCAAAAATAAAATTTTTCAAAAGTAAAATTTGGTACCAAATGAAAGATAAAAGCAAAAAGCACGTGGTGTAACTAACTTACGATATGACGAATTCAAAGCAAGAATTCGTAATGATGGTTGCAAGTGGTCAAATTGACTGGCAGTTATAAATATGTATTTGGTGCGCTTTAGTTAAATAGTTAAGTGCCAGTCGCAACAGATGTAACATCTGTGCTTCATTAATGATTAAATTGATTAAATTTTAAGGTGCTGGTATCCTTTTGTGCAGTGCTTTTCTGGTGATTTGTCAAACGCTATGACTCTAGCAATTTTTGGAGTTGGAAAGAGCTTTATACATCGTTTTAAAGCTTATAATCAGTAGAATTAACATGAGCTTACGAAACTAGCAAAATTGGCAAAAAAATAGCAAAAACTTTCCGACATGCTGACATCTGACAGACTGAATACAGACAAAAAAGTTTTGAACATCGATTTCTCAAAACTGTAGAATCGGCAAAAATTTCTTCTTGTGTCATGATATGAAGGACATGTGGGCCGAGGGACATTTGTTTGGATTTGGCTCAACAAGTCTCAGTACTCCAGAAAATCCGGCAAATGTGCGATGACACGAAATTTCGCAACTTTCTATTCAGTTTTCTCACAACTGTAGATGTTTTAGCTCAAACCAAGAAAAATATCCCTCCGCAATAGGGCGAATTTTCATTCAACCAAAAATCACGCGAATCCATTGGGCAGTTTTTGAGAAATCAATGTTCAAAACAAAATAATCGCAATTTTGCCAATATGGTTTTTCGGCCAAATCTCTAACTTAAAGCAACAAATCCCAGCTAATAGGCCTTGATAAAATGGGCAATTGGACGGTGTATCGATTGAGTATAAATAAGCCGAAATTGTCTGTAAGATTTGGCAGTAATTTTGAAAAAACTGATTTCTTCAAAAATTGCCATTTTTGACCCCAAAAATCGTTTTTGGCTTATACTGCCTTAACCACTAGAGGTAGCTCAAAAGTTGTAGAAGCAAAAATGTTCATTTTGGCGCCCTCTTTCCAGCCATAACAACTAATCCGGTGTAGCGGCTACGTACTGAGAGAATAAGGGCAAAAACCAAAACTTTCTTATCTTTAAACCTAAAAATCCGGAACTGGTGCCAGAATGTTAAAGAGCACAAAAGTAATGTATTTGGAAAGTTTCATCCACTTTCATAAAGAATTGAAGCTTGTAGGGTCGATTTTACACAAAGCGATACCAGCACCTTAAAATTATTAATTCTAGTGACAATAAATTTGCTAATTGTCGAAATTAGCGACATTGCACAGCATGCACAAGTTGCCAAGGATTGGATGGATCCGCGGATTCAGACAAGAAGGATGCTGAACTGTGTACAATCAGGTTTTAGTTCAAGTTGTTCTTTTTATGACATATTACATTTCTTTCAAGTGACTTTATTTAGCGGATTTAGACGATTTCACTAATTCAAAATATTCTGATAGTTAAGTTTGTGCTAGTCAGGAGAAGTTTATCCGAAGCTCCCCGCATTAGCAGAGCATGGACATATTTATTACACTGAGATCAGAAACGTGCAAGAAGGATGAAAATGTCCTTTTGTGTATGTTTCTGCGCATATCGCAGTCAACTTCAACAGTTAAAACACTGTAATGTCTGTTTTCTATTCCTTTAGGTAGACTTTCAACACTTCTAGTCAATCAAACTATTCGTATATGACTGAGTTATATAGAGATTTTTGAGTTAGGTTTTAGAATCAAAATCAGCGCGGTGGTTTTCCTGCTTTCCTAACTGAAAACTCGTTTTTCATGACCTATTAGAGTGGGGCTTCCCGATTTCAGCCCACCTAGTTGCTGTTGACCTGCAGGGTGCAACTGTAGTCGGACAGCACGATTTTGGCTGCCCTGGGGGCGACTGCGGTTACTCCTGCGTGCAGTGGGCCAATAACCGTACTTCAGAACTGCGTGAGGTTCATTTTTTCTGTCCGTGACCTTCGTCTTTCTGCCTCTTGTCTAGCAACTGAAGGACTGGAGAGCAGCACTACCATAGGTCTCATACGAGCACATCACATGTGCTGAGCACCAACTAAAAAATAGCTAAAGGATATGCTTGCGAGTTGTTTTACAGCGGTAGCGTCTAGATTCAGTACAATAAGTAGTATTGATTTTCATGTTGTCTGAAAATCTGTAGAACAGATCTTACTTTTCTTTAGTTTTGTATCTCATTACGTACTCTTCGTTTTCTGGTAACCAATGGACTCAGTTGAAGAGGACTGCGTTCACTAAAAGACGGTAGATAGACTTAGCTTAATCACGGAGGATTATGTCTTGCCAAACAGGGTTCTTTCTATCGATTTCGTCCGCCTGCGGCAACGTCATCCTAGCAGCATCGGGCGCAGGGGCAAGTGAATGAGGAAAACATTTACGAATGATGCACAGCTAGATATAAGAAACAGCTTCAAAGATGAGAGCAGTGCCGTTCAATGTTCATTACCAACAGAAAGCATTCTGTTACACTGCAAATCCTAGACAACAGTATAACGATTTATACTTAGATACTATGCATTAACTAATTACCTTAAAAATAACAACTAGCAAGATTCTTATTCTTATATAAATCCAATAGATCACATGCGTTATCATTTATTGACGGTACTACGTATTTGTGTTGCTCCAAAGCTTTTCAGTCCGAACCATTAGATATACGTTCGTTAACATGTTTTCTTTATTCTATAATCAATGTAGAATCAATGCTCTTGCTTGCAGTAAAGCATGGATTAGGATGTCTCTAAAAATGCAAACTTGAAATTCAATTTGCTTAATGTGTGAACCAATGCTGCAATGCTTAGCTAATTACATAACAGCACAATTGCAGTTAAAATCCACTTGCCGAGTTTTGTTAAACTTTTTCACAGTACTGCCCGACGACAAAGATCAAAAATATTTTAATCCAATTGTTCGTCACAACAAAAATACTTGTGCTTTAGGTATTAAACTTCGTCACGTCCGACACATTTTAGCTCGTTCTGATTGGCTGGCTTAGTTTGCCTCTAACAAAAAATTAGTCCGAACTTTTGCGACAACAACAATTTAGTCACCATTTTTGTGGACTAGTCATGTTCCGGACTAGTCATGACATGTAGTCAATACTTTTTGTGACTATTTTGTTTTGATCAAAATCATTCTGAAATATAGTTTTGTTATATACCACATATACTATTTGAACCACTGACATTTTGTAACTAATTTTTAAATGTCACAAAATGTCGGGACTAAAACTCCCGATTTTCCGTGAAGTTTGTGACTAAAATAGCTGGTCACGTTTAAGCCTTCCCCCAGAGAGAGAGAGAGAAAGTGTTTGGACGTGACAGACCCAAAATAATTCAGCAGCCATGGAAGAGTGAAAAACTTAAAAATCTTACCTCAAAAACGAGCCTGTCGACAGTCGTTGAATCGGGATTTCGACCAAGGCTAGTGAAGCTTTCAACGCGATCTACATAGATCTTAATATCAACATCTCGCTGATCAGTGACAATCACTGTCTTCCAGAATTCATCTGATCCGTTTTCTTCATCCTTTGACGATAGAGAGAAGGGAATAGCTTCGTCGCTGTCGTCCACAATTATTCTACCATGGATAGGAACCGGAGGCTTGTTCTGAATCAGTATTTCATGGTAACAATCATGTTCCTTCGTAGAAATATCAAGAAGGCTATAGGGCACATCGCTCAGGGCACCTGCACGTGCTGAAGCTATATGGCGCACCGGAAATCCTTCCAGGATGACTACATCAGTGTGATTGAAAGGATGGACTTTGCCATTTTTGGTATACTGACCTTCAGTAGTATATCTCAACTCAAGCCACGAATTCCTGTTTCCTCGCTCTCCGATAGTGAACGGATTCCACAGACAGGATTGCCATTGCTGCAAGTTCAGAAAATCTTCCAGGTTGGGATCGGCTCTAGGAAGCTCCAATACAGGACAGTTCTCATCTTCTGCTAACATAGCAGTGGCCTCGGAGTACACTTTGGATCGTTCCTCAGGCAAACTTCCTTTCCAACTGTCCTGTAGATTACACAGAGCTTTAGAAACGTTTGGACAGTAGTAGTGGTTAATACAATCTGTTATCGTGTAATAGGGCTGATATCCTTTGAATTTCATCTGACAATTTTGCTGCTCACAAGTGATTTTGATGTATGAACTCGGTGTTTTACAGATCAGGGGCGACCAGCTAACCATCACTATGGACTCGTAGCTGTCAACAGTTGGATCTGCCTTCAACCGATACGCTTCGTCCCTATTTGGAAAAACTGTTAGCTCCCGACGACCTTGATCATCTTCCCTAGCTATGACCCAATCTAGTTTTTCTCCTTGAAAGGCCAACACTCCTTGACATAAAGGCAAAAGTAGACCTATACAGACTACCAACATTTTGCCAGCAAAATATACCGCACCAAAATCAAAGCAAGCAATATAATGTTAGTGTATAAATGCTGTAATAATTGGACTATAATTGGTCTGGGAACTCGTGATAAACGGGGCACAACGGGTAAAGGCAGTAATTCAATCCATTGCCAGTCATTAATTTACGTGAATAATAAACGAATTGAACTTCTAATTAACCACATTTTAGGGCTCAACGTGTGTGTAAGAATGATTGATTTGATCGAATGTGCATTAAAGCAAACACAGAATCAGTGAGATCGTTTTGAAAGCCATTACTATCAGTCAGGCAATACAGAAACGAACCAACAAAATTAGTTGCTTGTCATAGGAAAACACAGGAGAGAGGGGTTCTAAGTCCCCCAGCCCGGATAAGGTACCAGCCATACCGCTGTCAGGTGCAAGGGGTAAAGTAAAATTGGATTAATGATAAGCAAAAATGGTGGAAAATAAGTTTTTACACTATATATTTTGACAATTTCCCTGCTTTGTGACAATTTTTAGTTAGCTTTGCTAGTTTTTCATTAACATTGACCAAAATTTAGAAGTTTTCCCGAAGGGTTTTGCTAAGGTTGGTTTTTTTCTGAAGGTTTCCCGAAGGTTTTGCTAGGTTTTGTTAAAACTGCTGCCATTAACCACTATTTTGTGAACAATTACGTCAATTGGTGCTCATGATACACAAGCTCCCTCAAAACGTTTTTGCTGCAAGCCCCCAGGAGTCGACCCTATGTTAATGTATTTGCAATCTGCAATCTTGATTTGCATTATTTGGGTTCACGCATTCAAACCTATAGTACGACCAAAAAATGTGTGTACAAACTTTGGCCCTTTACAACAGATTAACCTTTGGAGTAAAAATCAACAATGTATATATTTTTAGAATCCTCAGTAACCCGAAATTTCAAACATCGGGAAAAATTCGAAATTCCGGGTTTCATTCACGGAAAATCTAAGATTTTTGGTTTTTCGCACAATTTTTGTCGCAGTCTAAATTTTGTTTCCACAATCGAATAGAAATGGTCCCGCTACATATTTTTGCTCTTAGAAGCTTTTCACGAAAATATAGCCAGTTTCCGAAATTCGGGGTTTTCAAAATTTCGGAATTTTAAAAATTTTCTCCAATACCTACAGGTATCATTTGAAAGCGCTTATCGAGCTGAACAGCTTTTGTAATAGAACGAACTCTTGAAAAGGCGCTCAATTCCCGGAATTCGCGAAAACGGGATTTTCCGGATTTAAAAACTTTTCCAATACCCAATATGGATATTATTCGAATGCTCTTGATGAGCTAAACTAATCTTTTTATAGAACCTATGTCCAAAAATGCGCCAAGTTCCAGGAATTCACGAATTCCGGATTTAAGACTAGTTAGAAGTTTTTCGTGAATTCTGAGAAGTGGGCTCATTTCTGCTAGCTGGCCCTATTAGAAAAGGTGCTCAGCTCATCAAGAGCTTTCGAATGATATCAATATTTAGGGTATTGGAGAAAATTTTTAAAATCCGAAAAACCGGTTTTCGCGAATTGAGTGCATTTTCAAGAGTTCGTTCTATTACAAAGGTTGTTCAGCAATTTCGAATGTTACCCATTTTGTGGGTATTGCAGAAAATGTTTAAAATTCCGAAATTTTGAAACCCTCGAATTTCAGAAACTGGATACATTTTCGTGAAAAGCTTCTAAGAGCAAAAATGCGTAGCGGGACCAGCTCTATTTGACTGTGAAAACAAAATTTTGATTGCGATAAAAATTGGACGAAAAACCAAAAACTTTAGATTTGAATGAAACCCGGAATTTCCGATTTTTCCGGATTTTTAACATCTCGGGTTCCTGAGGATTCTAAAAATATATACATTGTCAGGGTTACTCCAAAGGTTAATCTGTTATAAACGGCCACGGTTTGTACACACATTTTTTGGTCGTGCCTAAGATAAAATGATTGTGCTTTTCATATCAGTAATTTCAGAGGCTACATTCGGTTTACCGTTGTCCAACCCTGGGATCATCAGGCTCAGCTTCGGTTTGAAGCATTGACAGTCCAGGAATATTGGATAACATTCGTATTCACACTCATATATAACATTAGTGATCTAAGGGTCTATTTCTTTAAAGATTAAAATGGTCAGATTAAACGGATTAAAAATCAGCCGGATTAAAACTTTAACGGCCGTTTCTTTAATGCAGGGTTAAACGGATTAAGGTGGTGATTCCTTTTGGGCACTTATTGTTGGTTGACGGCAAAAACCAAAATGAAATTTGATGAAACTTTCCAAAATAATTTCTTTTAGCATTCTAACACCCTCCGCGCAATCCCGCTTCAAAACATCGACGTCTCCGTTCAGGGTGGTTTTTGTCAATTTTTGACAGTCAGGCATTCGCTACACAGCTATGACTATACTCATTCGAAAGATCTTGCTGAGCTCTACATTTTTGCTTTTTGAAGCTCCTTTCTAGCTTTTCTCTATAGTGAGATATAGCTGATTTTCCTATTTTGGCGTTGAAAACTTGCTATTTTTGCAGAAATCAAATAATCCGCCATTTCTTGAGCTACGTAAGTCGTAAAATTAAACTATGGGTGTCAATTTGAAGGTCTCGTCGAGACCGATTATCCATGACATTATAATCTTCTAACTGCTACCCCGTACGCTGCTATCATAGAAATTGTAGTTTTTGCAAAAACATGACCAAATTTTTCCAGCGCTTGTGGAGCATTTACTATGCAAGCTAGATGGTTGCCACTTACTGGACGAGTTTTACACTAAAATACCCAGGGACCCTTTTTTAGTTGTCCCGATTGCTGCTTTCTAGCTAAAGTGGTCGCTTGCCAAAGTTGGAAAAAGTAGGCAAAATCCAGGTTGCGCATACATTTTAGCTAATTTCTTTATAACGAAGAGCGGTTTCATAATAATTAAAAAAGGGTCCCCAGCTATTTGATAGTGGAATCTAATGATGTGGTCGATGCCTCAGGAAAAAATTTACTTTAGTCTGCAAAAAATCTGGAAAATTAAATTACTTCGAAAATACAGTAAAATAATTTGGGCTGACTCCTGGTGTATGCCAAAAGAAATATTAAAAAAATAGAGGCCAAACCAGCGTTTTCGTACAAGAAAGCCACAACAAATGTTCGCAAAAGAAAACCAAAAGGAACCTCAAATAATAAAAAAAATCTAGACAGACAGTGCAACCCATTCGTTTAAAGTTAACTATCAGGCCGGAAAAGAGTGCGTTCTATACGCAGCCTGGCAGCCAGCCTTCAACGACAGCATTCATAGCTACAAGCTTTATGAATAAAAGTTAGAGAGTGGCCTTACACAGGCAGCCAGCCAGCCTTCGACGAGGGCTTACAAAGCTACAAGCTTTTTGGAGAAAAGTAAGCCTAGCGCGTAGCTAACTATTGAGCCTGACACGTAGCTACTACATTTAAAGCTTACACTGTTACAAATGTGCAATTGTGCCGCAGCATACCAAATTCATCCCTCTGTTATCAGCTTAGGAAATGATAAGCGGCTGTCAATATCTCTTTTTGTTTATAGAAAATGGCCCTCCCGCACACCAGTTGCTGCTGCAATACCGTCTAGATGGGGCATAACTACACAAACTGCATCTGTCTTATTGTTGTTCCAAGTGGCTGCCTATATCTATTTTGGGATCTCTTAAACTTTATCCCCCCAACAAAAGTTGGCCAACTTCAAAGGCTTATTGCAATATTTCAACGCAACTTTAAGCAAAAAGGCTTAACCGTTTTCCTATGCTACTTAACACACTGTACACGTCTACGTCGTAACCACATTATGGATATTCACACAACTAGACGCTGGTTTTTCAGTAAACGTTTATGTAACAGCATAAATTCTTGTTGACAACACTGTGTGACAACTCTCATTGAGCAAACAAAATGTTAGTCGGCTAAATCAACCTATAATTATTATCCTCCGTTAAGCAAACCTTCTTATTATCTGCATGCTCTATTAAACAAATGTATGTATTAGTTTGACTTTTCCTGCTATTCAATTTTGAAAAGTGGGTTTTTTCCAGCCGATGGGTTTTTCCGCCAACTC
Source organism: Trissonchulus latispiculum (assembly GCA_030248195.1). Lineage (NCBI taxonomy): Eukaryota > Metazoa > Nematoda > Enoplea > Enoplida > Ironidae > Trissonchulus > Trissonchulus latispiculum. The sequence goes on from JASAND010014161.1 coordinate 19,117, forward strand.
TAGGTCACCCCAGGTCGCACCGGAGGGGCTAGAGCAGTGTGGCATATATATCATCATGAAGCCCAACAGATGCCCTACACATAAATACAAACCGCTTTGGTCTAGGTCCTTCCAATAGTTCAGAATGGACAGCCAAAATTTGCCAAATTTCAGCACTTGACGGACCACAATTTTCGAAAATTTCAAAGTCCCAAAAAATTTGCAGGGAAGCAGCGGAAGCAACAATAATACAGCCTCTACGGTTATTCTGGATGCTCTTCAAGTTAGTCTATCAAAATCCTATATAGCTCATACCGGTAAGCCCACACTGGAGGTGGGTTTTTCCCCGCATATTAAAATGGGTTTTTCCCGCTTCACTATATATAAATAAAGATTCTCTAGGCTGATCCCTGAAAATTAGTATGCAAGTCTACGATGAGAACCTTTTTCCTAAAAACTTATTCGATGAAAAGAAATTCCAGACTAATCTTTACTTGTTCGTTTTTGTAAAAAGCAATGAGTTGTGAAAAAATATATATACATATACACACACATATATATATACATATATATATATATATATACATATATATATGTATATAACCGTCCATATTCTGGGATTGCAAGTAGAAAGTTCCAAAAAGGTCTGATCATCTCCCTAAATTCAATGAATATATATATATTAGGGATACACCGGGGCCTGGCCGCTCCGGCGGTGAGGGTCAGGCCTTCCAACCGGGGCCTGAACTACTAACAAAGTAAAAGTTTTAACTTGTCTTTTTATTAGAATTTCGCAACTTTTGATGCTTAAAAATGAATAAAAACAAAGGAAGATAGTCACTTGGCTCAACAGAAACCTTCATTAATATGGTGTTTGTACCAGATTTTCGTGACTCTGTTAAAATGTTTAAAGAATTTGAGAGCTACTTTCTGCCAAAGGCCCCAGCCCCGGCACAGCAGGGGCCGGTGTCCCCAACCCCTGGCCCCGGTCACCTGACCGGAGCCGAGAGCAGGCCCGGCCCCGACCCCGGTAGTGACGGCTCCGGTGCATCTCTAATATATATCGATTAGTTCCAATATAAATGGAAACTAATAAAGGTTGCCATAGC
>JASAND010014162.1:0-15381 GCA_030248195.1 Trissonchulus latispiculum
AACCCAAGAACAAGAATAATAGAAAACCAACCAAACATCCTCAAATGCATATATGTTGGAGGATTGAAGGAGCCACAAGCAAGCAAAGCTGGCAGAACTGCAGGCGTGCTGTAAGCTCATGATGGCTTTATAATTCAACTTAAAAAATATATATAATGAAGGATGTATTCATGAACAAAGAGAGGAAGAGCAAAACATGGGCGATTCAGTGGCGGCAGTCCTAGGGGTTCGTACGCTCCATTTTAGTTCTCAAGCTCCAAAATAAATTCCAGCTGCTAATGCAGTGTATATAATGTTAATGTTAGTGTAAAATCGCCCATCATTGAAAAATTTCGATTTAATCCAGGCTGGGCACGGGTGTTTTATAACCCCCCCCTCAACGATTTGGGGTCCTTTTATATTAGACCACCAAACAAACCTAGATGTAGCTGTATGAAAAATGGGGGCGTATACAATCGGCTCGAGGGAGGGGTCCCAACAGTTGCCAAACCGCCAAGGTTTTTGATCACTTTTTGGCCAATTTCTAAATGGGGATAGCGAAATCTAAAAATCAGGGGGTTGCGAAATCTATAAATCAGGTTTGGTGGGGGGGTCTCATTCAACCATACGTGTCACAGCGCTGTGGGGGGGGGGAGGAGGTCCCCACTTTCTTTGGAGGAAGCCACTAGAGTTGAGAGAGACCACCACCCCAAAAAGAAATTTTTCCATTTTTAAGATAAAATTCGCATTTTCAGACGTTTCTTATTTCAAAACATTCAACCATGAAGTAATTTTAATATTGCACACTGGTTTTAAATTCAAAAACCTGACTGCTAACATGTGTCTAAGCCCAAAACAAGGTCAATATTGAGTCCAGAAAGTCTATAAAAGTTAAAAACGTACATTTTCATCGCAATGATAAACACTTTAAGCCATAGGTGTAGCTTGGGGGTTGGGTAGGGGTACCCCTCCCCCCCAGGCCCCCCCCCATAAAACGACCTCCCCCCCAAAACCAAGGGGCGCCTCTTGGTACCAAATTTTGCCCTGAAAAATTCGCTCAGAAGGCCAAATTTTTCAAAAATTTTCCGGTTTCGAAGGAGATTCTTACTCAATTTTTGCCTTTCAACACTAAATCTCCTAACAATTTTGCGATAAAAATCAACTTCTACACTGCATGCAAGAAAAATAGCAGTATTTTTAGCATATTTTTCGACAAATTTTGCCCCCCCCCAAATTCCTTGCCCCTCGGACTTTTGGGCTCCCCCCCCCCAAGAAAAAATCCCTAGAATAAGCCCAGCCCCCCCCCCAGGGGTCACCGACCCCTAAAACTTTTTCCAACCCCTCCAACCAAATCGGCCATCGCCCCCCCCCCTAAAAATTGTCAAACCCCTACCTAAATCCTTGCAATTTTTAGCCAAAAATTCAAACTTTTTCAAAAAAATTACCAAAAGTTGCGAAACTTGCCAAAATTCGCTGAATTACCAGAAAAACATACGTAGGTGTACCAGGCTACAGTTGGCCCCTTGTGAGATCCCCCACGGAGAGGCCAGAACCCCCTACCCGACCTCAACTACTCCCCGGGTTTTCAGCAGTGGCGGATCGAGGGGAGGGGCCCGGCCCCCCCTCTGCGATTTGGCCCCCTCCTTTGACATTCCGGGCCCCCCCTAGAAAATTTTTTGAGCTGTTTATATGCATATCTTGAGTGAAAATTAAGCATATATAATTTTAATAAATTTCACAAATTTTTAAAAAATTTCGCCTGCGACGCACTTATATCGTGGAATAGAAAAATTCTGAAAAGCATCCAATTTTCCATTTTCCACTCCACATTCCATTTTGATTTTGTGGTTGTTGTTGTCGTTATATACGTATTGCCGGGCTACTCAGCCAAGAGGCTATATGAGGGCGCTAACCTTTGTCTCTCCCCATCAGTCATAGCTAGTATGACTCTCGCTTCGTCGCCTGAATGCTGTCCCACAATGGGAAGCTGGAGCAGACACCTTCTTGGCCTTTCGGCTCCGGTAGTAAGACATTCATTAACCGCTCATACGCAAGGTAGAGGAGCACAGCATCTTTCGACACTCCAAACCCCAAGCGCAGATGGGGTGGGATCAGAGACAAACCCGGAACGTTGTGTGATCCATTTTGAGTAGGTACACGACTCGTTTGCACCCAGCACTCCCTCGCAGGAGGTAGGCGGACCACATTGCAGAAGTGCTGGTATATCCCAAGGGGGTGCCTTCCACCGGGAACTCCGCGCCCTACTCTTGACGATAAGTGGATTAAGGGTTCTTTAGCGTGCGCTACCCCCAGCAAGGCAGCACACGGGCCCACCAATTTAACGCCTCATCCGACCGGCGGAGCAGTGACCTAAGTTTCTTGCTCAAGGAAACAATGTAACGTCATTATGGCTAAGGTGGGAATCGAACTTCGGACCTTGCGATCCTAAGTTCAACGCCTTAGCCATTCGGCCACACGGCCATTTTGATTTTCCACAGATCGATTGAACTCAATAACTATCTCACCTTAACTAATCTTTTTAAATATTTGAATTGCTGAAGTTTCCACGACTTCAAAAAATTCTTCAACTTCTGGGGGGCTAGCCCCACAGACCTCCCGTTTTTCACATTATCTTTGTTGCCCTTGTAACTTGTTTATTGCCCCCATTCCTTGTATATACTATTTTACTGCAAGTTTTTCATTTCGTAAGTAACTATAAATACGTTGTATATACATCTCCATTTTATTTATTTAATATTTTCAAAAGTTATAGTAAACTTAACAGTAAACGAAATTATATCTTAAATGTGTATTTACAAGAACAAATAGAGAATGTAACTAGTCGGCGGCTGGCGCAGCTCAAAAAAACAAGTAAAAATGTATATATAAATTCGCGCCGATTTTTTAGAAAATACTATTTTCACTTAAAAATCAATAAAATTGAACTGGGTTGTTGTCCAAAAATTTAGGCCAAATGGCCTCAACGGCCAAAATTCTTTAGGCCTTCGACTCCTAAAATTAGGCCATGGCCTAAAAAACCTTGCCCCCCGTGTGCTTGTTGTGTCAATTCTCCATGCTTTGCTTCGCTCAAGGGATATGTTTGTTTTCCAATTGGCAAGTGAACTAATCTTTCCATACACAAAATTTTTCTTGTTAAAAATATTTTGTTCTTGGAAAAAATTTTACCTCCCCCCCCGAAAAAACGTTTCAGCGGGCCCCCTGCTTTTCAAAATCCTGGATCCGCTACTGATTTTCAGTGCCAGCACGTACCCCGCTATTTAACTATACGTATAACTAACTTTGTCATAAAAGAATTTTAGCCGACCGCCTATACATTGGCTCATGCAGAACTGAGTGGGAGGTGCCGAAAAGATAAAGGTAGGGGCGAGAGATGGGCATAGGCGTACCTGGGGGGGTGGGGGGAACCCCTCCCCCCAAATGGAAAAGTGCCGACCCCACCCTCGAAATTTTGGAGGCAGACCCCACCCCCAAATCAATGGCCAAATCCCAGACCCCACCCACCCAAATTTGCCAGACTCCACCCTCAAAATTTTGAAAATTTTGCCTCAAAATTAGTAAAAATTCGAAATTTTTGCAAAAATTCAAGATTTTTCAAACAAATGAGCAAAAATGAAGACATATTGTTGATTTTTAGTTGGAAATAACGGTTTTTAGCAAATCTTTACCCCCTCCCCCCAAATTCGAGTTTTCCGGACCCCACCACCTCAAAGCGGCTGACCCCACCCACCCTAATTTCGAATTTCGGCTACCCCCTCCCCCAACGTTTTCTCGAGGTATATACACCTATATGGAGATGGGGGAGGACCTTTTCGCTCCCCAGCAGGAAAAGCCCGACCAGGATATCAGCCAATCAGAAATAATTTCATTTACCACGTTTTTTCAATGCTGTAAACGCATTGTAAATTCATGGTTAATACGTTGTAAATCTATACAACAATCGTTGTAAATTCGCTTGAAACGTTTACAATGTATTTACGCTGTTATAAAAACGTTGTATATACGTTGTAAATACATTATAATTACGGTGTAAGTTAGTACTAACTTATTTACAACGGTTTTTAAACGTGGTAAAACCATTGTAAAATCATTTTAAAAACGAAATAAATTTGTAATAGTTTAATGGTAAAAACAATGTAAAATCATTATAAATTCGGATACAATTATTGTAAAAACGTTGTAAATTTGTAAAAAACCGTTAAAATAGCGTCGTACTATTGTTGTAAAACCATCGTACCTTGCGCATAGGAAAACCATTGTAAAATTGTTGTAAATTGTCGGCATGGTTTACATTAAATTAAATGTATTTACAACGTAATTTTAACGAAAAAGTTCTTCCTGTGCTATGCCTTACACCTGTGCTCCCATCCATAGGTGTAGGGGGTTTGGGGGGGGGGGGGGGACCCCCCCCCCAGCCATTTTTCCAACCCCCCCCCCAGAAATTTTTGGGGGCCCCGGCCCCCCCTAGTGGCCCCTACTGATGGGGGGGGGGGGGGTAGTCGCGCCGACGGCGCGAAAATTGGCCAAAATTTGGGTATTTTTAGGGTGTAAATTTTCCAAAATTTTTCAAAAAAGTCCAAATTTTTGGCTTAACATGTTTATTATCGCGAGAAATATCACAGGAAGAACTAACATTGTAAAATCGTTATTATTTTAAAAAATATTAAATATTAAAAATATTTAATTTAACGTTAAAAATATTTTCGTTGTAAATTTGGATAATTTACAATGTAATTTTAATATTGTAAATTCGTTGTAATTTTTTACAACTAGAATACCATGTTTTTACAACGTTAAACATTCATTGTAAAAAATTTACAACGTTTTTACAATGAATGTACGACATTGTAAAAAGGTGTATCACATTTTATAATAATTTTACAATGAATTTACAATGTGGTAAAAACAGTGTATAGTTTTTACAATGATTTTTCAACGTTTTTACGTTGTGGTAAATACATGATAAAAACGTTGTACTATTATTGTAAAAATATACAATGAATGTACAACAAATGTACAACGTCGTTAATTCATGGTAAAATTATTGTAAAATTTACAATGGATTTTTAACATTGTAAAAAACGGATACAACCATTGTAAATTTGCAAATATCGTTATGTATATATAAGTTTGTTTCGCTTCGGAGGAAGGGGTGGAGCCCCAACTTTTTTTGGGGGGCCCCTCTGGAGAACCCCCAAACCCCCCCCAGGACCCCCCCCAAACCTCCCCCAAAAAACTTTTCGATTTTTATGCCAAAAATCGCGGTTTCAGCCGTGTCTAATGTTGAATTTTTTGCAAATTTTTAGCCAAAAATTAGAAAATTTTCAGAAAATCAGCAAAAAATTGATAAAATTCGCTTGGTTACCTTAAAAATCGCTAAAAATATATATATAGCTGAAAATTGAGAAAATTTTTCAGTTTTCTAACGAAAAACCCATTTTTCGTCGACCCCCCTCGAAAGTTTTTCTTAAAAAATAGACTTTATCGAGTTTTCGACCCCCCCACCCCCTTTTTTGCAAAACCCTCCTCCCTACTTTTTTCAAACCCCCACCCCCACTTTTTTAGCCAGCCACAGCCACACCTATGGTTGATACATATTATATAGTTCATAGGTGTACCACCTGTTTGGGTTGGGGGCATAGGTGTGGCTGGCGAAAAAAGTGGGGGTGGGGGTTCAGAAAAAAGTAGGTAGGGGGTTTGGCGAAAAAAGGGGGAGGGGGGGTCGCGAAAAGTCGATTTGGGGGGAGGGGTAAGAAAAAATTTCGAGGGGGGGGGGGTCGGCGAAAAATCGGTTTTTCGTTAAAAAATTTTCTCAATTTACAGCTATTTTTAACGATTTTTAGCTTAATTAAGCGAATTCTAGCAATTTTTCGCTAATTTTTGGAATTTTTTGGAAAAATTTCGAATTTTTAGCTAAAAATTTTCAAAAAATTTTTAAAAATTTAGGTAGGGCTTTGAAAATTTTTAGGGGGGAGGGGTCTGAAGTCAAATTTAGCATTTTTCTCTTGTTTGGACCGGTTTTGCTCGGCAGTGGCGGATCCAGGGGGGGGGCCCGGGGGCCCGGGGCCCCCCCCTTTGCGATTTGGGCCCCCTCCTTTGACATTCCGGGCCCCCCCTAGAAAAATTTTTCAGCTGTTTATATATGCACATTTTGAGTAAAAATACGCATAATTTTAATAAATTTCACAAATTTTTTAAAAAATTTCGCCTGCGGCGCACTTATATATACTTCTGTGCTGCTTTGTTACGTATATAACGTAGTTCTGTGTCAGAACTTCTGTCTCTTAAAGTGTCTTCTATTTTGTTTCCTTTCCTGTTTTGTAAGTATATAAATGGGAAATGCAGGATTGATAATTGGCAGCTTCTGAAAGTGCTCTAGAATAAATTGAAATGAAAAATTATGAAAAGCATCCAATTCCCGTTTTGGTTTTCCACTGATCGATTATACAACTCAATAACTCATCTCATCTTAAGTCTTAGCTAATGTTTTATTCTTTTTAAACATTTGAATTGCTGAATTTTCCACGATTTCAAAAAATTCTTCAACTTCTGGGGGGCTCCGCCCCAGTGGCGGATCCAGGGGAGGGGCCCGGGGGCCCCCCCTTTGCGATTTGGGCCCCCTCCTTTGACATTCCGGGCCCCCCCCCTAGAAAATTTTTTCAGCTGTTTATAATGCATATTTCGAGTGAAAATTAAGCATAATTTTAATAAATTCACAAATTATTAAAAAATTTCGCCTGCGGCGCACTTATGCTTCTGTGCTGCTTTATTACGTACTTAGTTCTGTGACAGATCTTGTCTATTAAAGTGTCTTCTATTTCGTTTCCTTTCCTGTTTTGTAAGTATATATATAATTAATTGTACTCAACGCCTTCTGTTTATTTTATGACTATATACCGGCTTATATATATTTACAAATTTTATTTTGCTTTCGTAACGTATATATATATATATATATATATATATATATATATATATATATATATATATATATATATATATATATATATATATATATATATATATAAATGGGCAATGCAAGATTGATAATTGGCAGCTTCTGAAAGTGCTCAAGAATAAATCGTGGAAGTGAAAAATTCTGAAAAGCATCCAATTCCCGTTTTGGTTTTCCACTGATCGATTATACAACTCAATAACTCTTTTTAATAATCTTTTTAAACATTTGAATTGCTAAATTTTCCACGATTTCAAAAAATTCTTCAACTTCTGGGGGGCTCTGCCCATAGGATAACGTGGGGGGAATGGGGGGGGTGCAGACCCCCCCCAGACCGACAAAAAACGGGTAGACCCCCTCAGCAAAAAGGAAAAAAGGGCAGACCCTCTCGTCCAGAAAGGAAAAAAGGGTAGACCCCTCAGCGATTTTTATCAAAAATAGGTAATTTTTTAGCAAATTTTAGCGATTTTTTCAAAAAATTTCTTAAAAATCGCTAAAAATTGTCATTTTCACTAATTTTTTGTCAAAAACGTTAAAAATTTGCAATTTTTACTAATTTCGGGGCAGACTCCCTTAAAATTTTGGATTTTTTCAGGGGTAGACCCTTCGCCCAGGTCGGGGTAGACCCCCCCCCCAGAATCTGACCCCGTGTTAATGTATGGCTCTGCCCCCAGACCCCCCGTTTCGCGCATTATTTTTGTTGTCCTTGTAACTTGTCCTCTTTATTGCCACCATTCCTTGTATATACTTATACTATTTCACTTCGTAAGTTACTATTACATGTACATCTCCATTTTATTTATTTAATCTTTTCAAAAGTTTGCATGACGGATTTTTTTTCCAATTTCAAAAAAGTCTTCATCTTCTGGGGGGCTCTGCCCCCAGACCCCCCGTTTGCTTCTTGTGTATATAAATTCTCCATGCTTTGCTTCACTCACGGGATATATATATATAGTTGTTTTCCAATTGGCGAGTGAACTAACCTTTCCATACGCAATATTTACTTGTGAAAATATTTTGATCCTGGAAAAACCAAATTTTTACCCCCCCCCCCCCCCGGAAAAAATTTGGTTACCCCCCCCCCCGAAAAATTTTGCAGCGGGCCCCCCCTTTTCAAAATCCTGGATCCGCCACTGTTGCTCGGACACTTTTGCCCTGTTCTGCGCACTGCACCAAAATTTATTGCGCAATTTGGTAAAAAAGCGCGCGCTATAGTATTGCATGAAAATACTGTTTTTGGATCTCATATAGGTCTACTGGTCAACTTTTCTAGCACCTTCAGACTGTTATGTCTACAAGCCGGCAAAATTTTTCAAAGTTTACCCTCAAAACCCTATTTTTCCGGGCACTTTAGAGTTCTGGGGGGAAGGCCCCAATCCTTTGGGGAGACCGATTTTTAGGGAAGCCGCCCCCCCCCTGCCCCCTCCTGTAGGAAAAAGCCAGTTTTATGTGTTTTTGTGAGAAAAAGTGCTCGAAAACAGTAAAAAACACAAAACAGCTTTTATGTTAAAAACTGTATATATACGTAACCAGTGGCGTAGATGCAAAAAATTTTCAGGGGGGGGCGGTTTGGATCGAAATCTGGGAGGGGGGGAATTTTTTATTTTTTGCTGAACAATTGCATGAACACTATGTATATACGTACAAAATTTTTATAAGGTCCTTAGCTTAAATCTATTGTAGCCGAAAGCGGCATGCTAAAACCCAAAAAAGGGGGGTCGGGGGGGAGGAGGCTGCCCCCAGAAGTTGAGCAAATTTTTCGATTTTGCCGTCAAAACGCCTACGTATTTGTCTACGTATTGAAACATTAAATTATTTGCATTGTATATTATCAATTCCAAAACTAAATTTTGTAGTTTAATTTGCAATTATATTTTCCGCTTCTGTGGTCTCGTACGAAAACTCAGATTGGAAGCTTCCATTATGAACAGGGTATTCCAAGCAGCACATTTCCAGTATCCACATTTACATAAGGGAATCATGTTTGCAATAATGCAGTTAGTAAAACTACAAAGCTGGCAAGTAAAGCAAACTAGTGAAGGTTTAATTATACATACGTATATAGTATGCTAATAATGAAGTCGCGCCGAGCCGAAGGAGCGAAAATTTTTCAGTGAAGTATATACAAATGCACTAATTTTTGGGGCATTTTAGTACAATTTCTTTGTGTTTATGATAAATTTAAATGCCCACGCTTAGCGCGGGCTTAAAAGTTTTCTTCTGGTCAATTTTTTTCAGGGGAGGCAAAACCATATCGGGGGGGCACCCCCCCCGGCCCCCGTATCTAGGCTAGTGTATATAACGAAAGGGAATTTTACCATGTGTTTACAATGAATTTACCATAAACTTGTTTTAACCAATCAATGAAAACATCATCTACAACGTTTTTACCACGTTTTTATAGTGATTTTACAATAAACTAATTTCAGCCAATCAGTGAAGACTTAACTTACAACGTTTTTACAACGTTTTTTCCACGTTAAAAAAGCATTGTAAATTCATTGTAAAATAGTATGCTGAATTGGAAACGTTGTTAAAACGTTGTAAAAACGTTGAAATAACGTTGTAAATGCATGGTAAATATTTTATATCGATTTTAATACGATTGTAAAATCATCATACAAGCGTTTCAAAGCCATTATAATTTTATTGTAAAAACATTGTATTTTTGTAATAAAGTCGTAGTAGATTCGGATATAATTGTAAAACTATTGTAAAAAAAATCGTGTAAAGTCATTAAAACTCCATGGTAAAGCTGTTGTAAATCCGTCGTACCTTGCGCATTGAACAATCAAGATAAAATCATTGTAAATTGCCGGCCTAGTAAAGAGAGGATTTTACAACGAAACTACAATATATTTTCAATGATTTTTTAATGGAAAAGTTCCCCTTGTGTATATACACGTTTATAACGGTTTTATGGACTTCTCAATATTGACCTTATTCTGGACTCAGAAATATGTTGGCAATCAGTTTTCGAGTTTAAAAACACTGTCTAATGTCAAAATTACTTAATGCTTTCATGTTTTTCGCCATTAGCAATGGCTGGAAAATGCTATTTTGGCATAAAAAATGAAAAAACATTTTTGGGGGAGGTTTGGGGAGGGGTCGTGGGGGGTTTGGGGGTCTAAAATGGGGGGGGCCCACCAAATTTCGGGGGAGGGGGGACCCCCACCATAAATCCCCGTTACACCTGTGCTCCCATCCCATCCCATGCCACTTCGTCATTCCCCCCCCCCCCAACTCAGAACCCAGATGTCCATAAAGCCTGACAAAAGTTCAAGAATTTTGTAAATTTGAACTGTAATCTAAACTACTATCAAAAAGGTGATTTAGATATATAATAATCTCGCTTCTTGCCTAAATGATTTAAACAAAAAAGAAATTGAAGAATTCAAAATAAATCGTTGCTAGAGATCCAATCCAGCACTTTAATTCAACCTAACTTTTTAGACTCGAACCTGCTTAGTTTAACCGAGCGAATAAGAGCTGTTAGACCGACAGCGCCACCGCCGTCAAATTAGCGCCACCTAAATTTTTGCCAAAATAACCCCAATTCGAATTTCTCTGTTTATAATAACATATAATGGCATTGTAATACATAGAATAATATGAATCTAATATAAATTAATTAATATTAAACTTCGAATGTCTGTAAAGAAGATTCATTGTAGGTATAGCTGTCACAAGGCTCAAATCCCTATTTTAGCAGACCCAAACTTCACACGTGGCCGTGTCATGTGGTGGACGTCGGAGAGGTGTGGCTATATTGACCCGAAATTTCAAAAACAGAGGATATACTGAAAGATATACGAGTTTTTGAATATCTGCAAAATCTAGATTATTATAGCGACTACAACGTTTTAGCTTTTAAACGTCAACATTGATGTGAAAAAGCGCCGGTTGTGAACTGGGTGCACCCCCAAGAAATCGGGATCCCCTTCAACACGGGGTTTTACTGGAACTCAGAGCAGGGCCCTTTATCGTGCTTGGGGTATTCCTAGTACTACCACTATCCCGCTTCCAACTTGGGGGAGGGTAAGAAATAAGTCAAATAGTTAAGACATGACCGGAACAGTAAGCAGGGTCCAGTCCAGCCCGCTCTCCTCCCAGTTGAGCCAGGCGGAGGGTTGGACCCTAACTAGTGTTTGGGGCCGGCCGACCACTGTACATCCCACCGGCTGGGATATACATTGGCAATTAAAAATTTCCAACATAACATTATCCTGCTGTAGCTAGGGTTGTGCTAAATACGAAAAAAGGGGGGCCGGGGCCGGGCCGAGGACAGGGCCGCTTCATTTGGGGGACCGGGCCCCCCACCGGCCCCCGCGGCACCACCCAATGCCAGAAAAATTTTCCTTATCAATATAATGACTTGAAAATAGTGATTTCTTGCATAGTTTATCCTACGTCGCAAGTTTGCGTTATTTTCTTGGCTCTGGAAAAATAAATGATTCCAATATATTGTTTTCACACTACATATCCAGGTTAACAAATCCTGCCAGTGCAGTGGCACATGAACTAGATTAGAGTAGAAAGAAATTATAGAAGTCAGAATAAACAAACTGGAATGTACTCCCTGCCGGAGTAGTTTTGTCACAATGCTAAGATCTCACCTAAGCTAACTTTTCACAGAAAAGGATCGTTAGTTTGCCAATTTCGTTATTTTCAATTGCAATGGATATTGTTTTAGTATAAAATAATGAGGTGATTAAGCTAATTATTGCTACGAGCTAACACAGAATTAATAAGGAAATTTTAAAAATATGCGAAACCTATCATGTTGCATAATATTATTCGAAAGCTGTTGACGTAGTGGATTCAGTGGTAAAGGAACTAAGCCGATCAATTGGAATAGCTAATAGCTATTACGGAAAAAATACTTTTTTCCGCTAAACCATCGGCCAGCTTAGTTAATTGTATTAATTTGTACACCATTAAATTCGCCTCGTCAAGAGCTTTCGAATGATATACAGCACGATGGGTTTTTCTTAAAATATGGCAACTTTCCATGTTAACTTCTAGTGTTGAGTAACAGCTATAAATATAATTAGCATAATTACTACATTATCTTGTATCAAAGTAGTCGTCTTTGCATGTGCAATCCATTGCAATTTAAAATTATGAGATTGGGTAAATAGCTAGCTTTTTCTGTGCAAGGATCGCAAAGAGGGGCGGGAAAGGTTCGGTCTTCGGGGCATAGCTTCAGGGTTTTTTATTTCGTTGCCGACCTTTAGGCCAAATGGCCTCGACGACCAAATCTCTTTAGGCCATCTCATAAAAAAATTAATAGGCCATCTAATCTTACTAGTTTTTATGTTGTGCGCAGTTGTTAGCATTATTGTGACGAAATCAAAACTTGAACGGTTATAAGTAAGTGCAAATAGAGAACGTAACTGTGCAATCCAGAAGTTAGCAAGTAAAACGTATTTTTAAGAAATGTGTAATGAACTGAGTGAGATTAGAATCGAAAAACTTGACCAATTTGATTTGATTTCGAAAGTGGGGTCGCTTAGGTTGAAAGTTCGCTTACACGGAAGGTTAGCGCGTTTGCCTAGGTAAACAAACTTATGTACTAGATTCCCGAAAGGTGATTTGCCAAAATCGGGGATCTCTACAGCTAACCTGATAGGGGTACTATTGTGAGTTCGTTTAGGTAAGAGGGGTTCGGCTCTATCCAATCGCACCTGGAATATGGATAGGAAGGTTCTGACGCAACAGGTCAAAACTAAGATCAGACTGTTAGTCTTCAATTCTGAATTCAGATCTGATTTAGATCTGAACAATTTACCTTTCTTTACTTCTGGGGAGATCTCACCTGGATCTCCTTTCAGCAGCTGAAATGTAGACTCCGATTTGCACGCAACAAAGTTAATTTATTATCGAAGATTGATATGATTACAATTAAAGGGACAGAATGGTTTCAAGGCAATTATTAACAGCAAAGAGAATTACAATATTCACAGGATTACAGGTTACTCAATTTACCAGAGTTGCCAGCCCTTGGTTGGGAAGGGTTATTTTAAGGGACGAGAAGTTACCAAAATATAACTTAACTAAATTAAAGTCTGACCGGTTAATAACTAATTTGAGACTAATTATTAGTCCTCTTCTTCAGGTATTATTACTGGGCACGTTAGGTGTGTTGCGTGACGTGTTTAAACTCAATTATACTCTCTCTATTAGTCTTTTACAGAGAAATTACAACACAGATTCAATATAACAGATAATTTAACTAAGATTAATAGGGTGTCGGCTTTAGACAATTCCTGTCTATGGAGTTGGGTGATCCCGTCAGGTTACACCTGCAACCTCACGAGTGGTTAGGGAAGTTTGGATAGTAAACAATAAAGGGGTCGGACCAGGCGGGGTGGTACCGGGAGATGGCTTCAATTATAATTATTAGATGAAATTAAATAACTAAATTTAAGGATGGCTTCGTTGGGTTTTCCTTCGATGATTTCTTCAGATCAATTCTATCTGCGGCCTAAGCCATATACAACAGGGGAGCCTGTGCTCCCAGACAGCTAGTGATCAGGGTAAAAGTGCAATACATTTTTAGTAGGTTCTTAAAATGACTTCGAAACGCAAAACAGTTCAATGACAGTGGCAGGCAAGGATCGGTTTAGTTTTCCCAAATTGACCAGGTTCACGGAGGCTATTGTCTCTGCCCTAGACTACAATCTATATAGGATTCCAATTCCCAAGTACCTTCGTAAATTCGAACTGTCTTCGACTGGGCAAATCTGTTAATCACTTAATAATATCAATCTCTGTTCACTGGTCACTGGTTCAATCGTACAGAAGCTCTCCGGATCAGGTTCCACAGACTACGAATCAGAGCAGGATGTTGGCCTCTCGAAGAACCTGAATCAAATGGGTTAAAACCCATTAGTTCAGAATACAAGTGCGGGAATCAAACCCAGCAACTATTACTCACTTATATGGCTTTCGGAGAAGAAAACTAGAACTTTAGTTAATTCTGATTAAGATTTTGCTTGAAAGACAGAATTAGCACACTTTGACCACTTTTGCGGGATGAAATGTGACTAATTAGGCGGTATTGGCTTGATACAGATAAAGTTTTGCCGAATATGAGTTTTTGGGCGATTTCCTGCAACGGAATGCCGGAAATCGCCGATTCAATATGTATTCTTTACAGTCATATTCGATCTGCGCATAATTAGATTTAAAGCCTAACGGCTTTTCTGCCAGTTAAGACTTTTGCGACAGGAAGGCACCTGTTTCCTGTATAACAAGTTTGCAAGAGTAGAGACGCATATTTGCAAGGTTATTCCTGTTAGGCTTATTAGGAGATGGTTTCGTCGTAATCTTCAACTCTTACGTAACTACACAGTATTGATATTCTAACTAACTATTATTTATGTGATTTTTAGGTTTATTGGATGCTTACGTAAAGATATTCGCCGTATGTGCCATTAGATTCCATAATTGCTAGTTTTCGTTGATTAACGAGTGTAATTTAATGCTTACAGTCAGATTTGGCTAGTATTTTCGACGTAAATTTTACCCTTTACAATTACCAGTTGACATAAAAAGTCTAAACTGTACAGATAATGTACTTTGCAAAAATTATAAACTACAACCAAATTAGTTGACCTGTTGGCAAGAACCAGTGAGGGCAAGAATAACAATTTTAACATAATTCTTACAATTTGATTAAAGCTGATTCTTTGCCTTTTATGCTAAAGACTGACAAAACGTATGAATTATTTCATTTTGCACTGCAAGAATTATTAGCTTGAGGTAGATTTAGTGGCACAGATCCGGCTAATCGGCACATATAATTAGTACAAAACAATGGATGAACTTAACTAATTTATATTACAAATCTTGAAACAAAATTCAACTCTAGACAGATGAAACAGACCAGCACGAAGTCCTGTATCTGCGATTCGTCCACTCCCTTCTTGCGGGCATACCTACGTGGACGAATCGAGGACCACCTGGTAATGTCGGC
Organism: Trissonchulus latispiculum; assembly: GCA_030248195.1. Lineage (NCBI taxonomy): Eukaryota > Metazoa > Nematoda > Enoplea > Enoplida > Ironidae > Trissonchulus > Trissonchulus latispiculum. The sequence continues at coordinate 14,934 of JASAND010014162.1, forward strand.
TTATCCTGGGGGTCCCCGTGACCCTGGACCATATTAGCTACCTAATTTGCATATTACCCTAATACCGAAGTAATACTAATACTCATTCACACAGTTCACACTCATGTCCCTTAGATCAACAAACATTCAACAACAAACAACCATTTGTACACATTCACACCATTTTCCTGCCTAATACAGGAGTCCTAAGATAGGTTCACTGGGATTAGTCTCACGCACCCGGTGAGAAACAGTGAGCTGTCATATATTAAGATAATCCGATTTGACTGACATTTTGGACTGGTTTAACATGCTATCTTTAATTAATATAGAGTTTAATGTGATTTGCGATTTGACAATTGTTGGTAATGTTTACTATGATTTGTTAAACTTTTAGGCTTCCCGGATATCCCAATATTAATAACTACATTATTAATACTCATTCATTCAATTGACATTCATACCGATT
>JASAND010014163.1:0-46833 GCA_030248195.1 Trissonchulus latispiculum
CGCGCACATAATATGGGTGTAAAGGCGTCAAACCCGGCCCCCTAGAGACCGTTGTTGGCCTGGTGCCAGCTAATTAGAGGTCCGGGAGGGGTAAAAATGTTACCATCGTAAAGTACTCGAGTAGTACTACAAGTATCATAATAGTTTTGGTTCGAATTCGAAACTTCAATTTTTTGCACTTGTCAACAGTTAGTTTGCGTTTGATTTTTTCTAGATGAATAACGCTAATTTTAAGTGCATTTTCTAGCGAACTGTTGCAACTTTTTGGGCACTTTGGTCAAATTATGTTGGTAGACAGTATCCCCCATGCTACCTTTTTTGGTGATTTTGGCTCTGTACCAAGGTCCCAAAATCGGACTTTCGCTATTTTGGCACTTCAGTTGTGGTGGACTTGTTTCACATGCTAGCAGCTAGATCGGTTTCGTTTATTTTATTTGCATATTTCGGCCAATGCACACAAATTAAAGAGGGGTTTTTTTAATTTCGCTCTGTAGCTTTCAAGAGATATTTAGGCCCAAACTGTGCATTTTTCACCTGTTTGGGCGAAAAGTTTTTAAGTGCAATTTTCACCAGAAATGCCTAAAAAAGTCACCCAAAATGGCGTTTTTCGGCCCTCTGGTGGTACCCATTTATAGTAAATTGGTGCTGCTGAAAACGATGAGCATACTGCCGAGGTCGGTGGGTGTGACCCCTGACCCGCAGGGCCTGCGGGTCGGGGGTCCGGTCTCCGGTGGAGGTCAAAAATGAAAATCTTCAAAGGTGGTCACGTGTGGTATCAAATGGAAGCCCTTGGCGAGACGAACAACTCATCGTCATTGTACCACCCACAAAAACTGGCTTCATAGTCTGTGGGTGGGTGCCCCACCCCAGTGGGTCCAATGGGGGTCAAAAATAAAAGCCTTGAAAAGTGATCAAGTTTGGTATCTAATGAAAGCCTTTGGCGAGACGAACAACTTTTGTCATCGTACCACCCACAAAACGTTGCCCCACCCCCAGTGGGTCCTGTGGGGGTCAAAAATAAAAGTCTTCAAACGTGGTCAAGTTTGGTATCAAATGAAATCCCTTGGCGAGACGAACGACTTTCGTCATGGTACCACCCACAAAAACTGGCCCCATAGTCCTGTGGTTGGGTGCCCCGCCCCCAGTGAGTCCAATGGGGGTCAACAATGAAAGTCTTGAAAAGTGGTCAAGTTTGGTATCAAATGAAAGCCCTTGGCGAGACGAACCACTTTTGTCATTGTACCACCCACAAAACATTCCACCATTGATCGCGGGGGCGGAGTTCCACGTCCACCACTTCTATCAATTAGCACACTGCAGGATCCTTTAAAATGGCAAAAGGACAAGAAATAAAAATGCTCCTCCGAAGCATGGAAAAGTAATATGGGTGGATGGGGTGAGGTTGCAAATCAAGAGAGGACTAGTTTTGAAAATGCTTACTATGGGGCTAGGTTCTAGAAGACAGGAGGACTAGGTTGTGGGCGAACTAATATGGGCACTGCGTCACCGAACAACCCATATTCCTGGGCTTTCACGCTTTGCTTCAGCGTTTGCTGCATTTAGAACGGTTCAACATTAGTCAATAAAAAATTTGAATCGGCAATCTGCGAGATAATAATATAGTTGTTTGCCTAGGCAGTATTAGGCTAGCTATGTACCTTAAGTTTCGTTGGATTATGACAAGTATCGAACAGAAATATAAAGATGTGGCGGTAAAACCATTGGTTCAATCCGGCAGGGTTGCTGCCAAGAACAATCGCTAGGAAATTATTCTAATGCACTGTAAGCTTAGACTTTCTCGAAGGAAAGGTCGACTACATGAGTTCGAAGTGATGGATCATTTAGACTATCATCTAATTTAGAATCTAGAACTATATATAATTTAAAGTCTATAAATTGATATAGATGTATGATTTTTACAGCCCGCGAATATGGGTTGTTCGGTGACGCTGTGCCCATATTAGTTCGCCCACAACCTAGTCCTCCTGTCTTTTAGAACCTAGCCCCATATTAAGCATTTGATAACTGGTCTAGCTTGATTTCGCAACCTCACCCCATCCACCAATATTACTTTTCCATGCTCCGGAGGAGCATTTTTATTTCTTGTTGTCTCATACGTACGTACCCCTCCTGTAATAGTTTACTTAGTAAAGTGTTGTTTGCCAATCGTTTGGGTCTAGTTGTTGTTTCTCTCTCTCTCTCTCTGTGTTTTTTCATGTTTTCTATTTTCCGATTTTTATGTTTCAGCTGTATTCGCATGCGGATCTTGGTGATCAGAATTCCGTGATCAGAATTCCGGCATGGATGCAATGGCTGAGTCTTGGTCGTATGGGCCGAGAAATCTTATCGCCTATGTTTCCTAACAAAAGCTATCATCATGGTGGTGCGGAGTCGGTGCCGGTGCTCAGCTTATTTCCTCCACTCGTCCATATGCCTCAGCAGAACTCATTAGATCAGCAGGTATATATAGATATTTTGTCGGTGGGGGACTAAGCCAGAGCAGGTGAGACGTTTTGGTGAGATTTTTGCAGTAAAACGAATAAGTAATGTTTTGGCGTTTTCATGGAGAAACGCAAGCAGATCCGAAAACCTCCCGAATTTTGGCGAAACAAAATTAGGTAGAAAATTTCCAGCGCAACCGTAAGAGTTCTAAAATTGGCTTTTTGTAAAAGTTGAGTGTATGCGCAGAGTCGCGGAGGACAGGGAACAAAAAATTATGGCAAGGAGCGGTTTTGGGAGGAAGGTGATTTCGAAGATGATTAGGTCGGGGAGGGGGCTTCGGCTTCCGCTGTAAAATCGCCAATTTGTAGTACAATTAAGGCAGCCTGTTACACACACTCACACACTCACACACATACGCACGCGCACAACAGAACACACACATTCACTCTCTCTCACACACACACACACACACACGAACACACACAGACACACTCACGGTTTAGCAAAAGTCCCCTATTGTGGTGTACGTATAACTTTTAAGTTTGTAGCGAAAGATGTCACAGAAAGCCGAAGTGACCAACACCAGCACGTCAAATGGGAATTTTCTTATCAAAAGTTTTATTTTCAAAATAACCTTTTTGGATTTCGCTACCCCGTATTTGACTCTGCAATACTTTATTCTCCTTTTTGTGAGAAAATTCAAGTGCATTAAGGGAGGACCTATTTTTCCACATCATATACACAATATTGGCAGCATTCCAAAACGACATTTTCCGTTTTTATCAAAAGTTCTTTATAGTTTCTAAATGTTTTTGGATTTTGCTCCCCCTTATTTGACTTGCATTACAAAGATTGACCCTACTTTTGGTGACAATGTCACCTGCAAAGAAGGAGGGACTATTTTTCACAGCATTCATACAATATTTGAAACACGCCGAAACGATATTTTTGATTTTCATCAGAATTTTCATTTTAGAATAGCCATTTTTGGAGTTTTGTTCCCATATTGGTACCCCCAATTTTGGCTCTTGGATAACATGACCCTCCGTTTTCTGATCTTGTGGTTCTAAATTGTGTTGTTGTGTTTTTCACAGCATACACACAATATCGACGGCACGCCGAAGCGGCGTTTTCAATTTTTCATCAGAATTTTCATTTTAAAATAGCCATTTAGGAGTTTCGTTCCCATTATTTACTTGCGTTAATACATAATTTGACCCCCGTCTGTCGACATTGTTGCTTTTAAGTCAAAGGTCTTGATTATCACAGCGAGTACAATATCGCTGTCCATCTTAATCAAAAGTTTTATTTAGAAAATAGCCATTTTTTAGATTCGGTAACCCACACTTGACTCATATGCATTGTATTTCACTTGCAAGTGCTTTTCATATCCCTAAGCTCATTTGTATTTGTTTTAGAACATAGACCTCAATCATGCTGTTTTAAAACGAACATCCTGTGAATCCTGAAAAAGACAGTCTTTGTACTTGTGTCTTTATCGCTCTTTGTATATTAATATCTGTGTCTTTGGCGGCTATTAAATGTGTGCTTTGTTGTAGATAGGTAGGAAGATGAAACTTAATATTAATTAATTGTCGGGACTAATTTGTCCTGACAATTAGTCCGGACATGTCTTAGTCAGAATTTTTAGTCTAGACAAGAGTTGTCTCTGAAAAACCTTGTCTCAGAAGTGTCTCAGACTAAAAAAAATTAGTCTCAGAAGTGTCTCAGACTAAAAAAAATTAGTCTCAGAAGTGTCTGAGACAAATTCCGATTTGTCTGGACTATTTTTTGGGAAATTTGTCCTGACAAAAATTAGTCTCAGAAGTGTCTGAGACTAACAAAAACCTTAGTCTCAGAAGTGTCTGAGACTAATTTCAGTTAGTCCGGACTCGCTCTACATTCCACGGCGGGTTGAACGTGACGGACCCATAAAAGGGTTTGACGAAAAGGTTTGGGACCTAATTAAGGATAAAGTTGTTCTAGAAGGTATTCGAGCTAAGTTTGAGCAAAACAAGCAGGCTAGAGAAACACTACTCCTTACTGGCGAAAAGAAGATCGTTTTTGTCAACTCATTTGAAAAATACTGGGGAAGTGGAACTGAAAATTATAGTAAGGATTATCAAGGAGAAAACCGTCTCGGAAATTTGTTAGAAAAGGTTAGGGACGAACTCAACAAAACCCGAAAGCACACACCTTAAAATGGACTGCAGCTACTATTGGAGCATTATCCTGGAGAACGGAGAAACTTTCTTAGGGTCTGGGTCCTTTGATTCTTTTGCGGAAGCTCGGATGGATGCCGAAAATTACCTTAGAAATCCCCCTGGGATGCCTGCTGCCGGTATTATTTTAGAAAAAGCCTTACCATTTCGAAGCCAAGTAAAAATGACATTCGTTTGTCTGGCAGACGGGGATGAGTATGCAGTAGGAAACAGCCTACAGTAACCGTCCTTATCCCAACAATCCTCTTTAGGACTACCTGTACATATTTGTTGTATATATATAGTTTATGTGTAAGTTGTAATAAAAAGAAAACACTAAAAATAATGAAACTAAAAATACCAAAAAACAGTAGATTAGGCCGGACTAGTTGTGTAAGTACGTAGGTAGACTAGCTATCCGGTAATGGGCCGACGCCGGGTCCCAAGCCCCGGGGGAAGAACGCAGAGGGCCGGCGTGTGACAGGATCTGGGTTTGGCATCCGGGAGAACTAGGTGTTGAAACAGGGTGCACTGAAGGTGTGTGGGTAATAACTGGATGTAGAACAGGATGTTAGGACTAGGAGTATGACAGGAATAACTGATTGAATTAACAGGGGGTACTGGGTGTGTAAACTGGGAGTATGTGTCGTGACCGAGCAAGGGACGATAGAACAGGCAGTAGGAAAGGTCAAAAGGTCATTTACTCCCGAGAGTAAGGGTCGAAATGCTGACACTATACTACTTTTAAGGTTTAAGCAGTTGGGGGGAAGGTTTAGCAAATGTCTGAATATCACGTGATTTTTATATCAGCCAGTGTGCACTCAAATTTCCACGAATTGTAAAATTTTAAGTTCTGTGTATAAGCAAGAGGTTCTAGTATTGTCAGGGGAATTTTTGGTTCATCCTAATTTCTTGATGCAAGCAACTAAAAATTAGAACTTAGGAATGATCGCAGTCTTAAATTCTAAATCTAAACCAGTGAATATAAAAATTATTAATTAAAATTTAGGAACTTTCACAAATTTTCAAAACATTAATGTGCTTTAAACTTTAGACCACATATTTCGACTTAATTGCTTAATGTTTAAAATCTGCGAATATTATCAAGCAAACAATGCATCTTTTAGCACTAATAGACGTTAGGCTTTAGATTTTAGCGCTTAGAATTTAGGGATTATTGTTTTGAAAGCTCGCCCAACTAAACAGCCAATCAGATTCCTGCTTGCAGCCAATGAAATCACAACGATGTTGTCAAACAGAATACATAGTTTACAGGAAGCCTCTAGTTTGTATTTGCCCTGGTAGGAGTAATGAAATTGCTGTTACGCTAATTAAGTAAAAGCAGATTTTGTTCCATCCAAAACCTTTCTTTCAAATTGCATAACGAGCACGTGCAGCAAATTGGATTACTTTTCTATGTTGAATTGCAGCAAATCTCAGCATCTCCCCAAAGTCTAATGAAAACGAAAATCTTTAAAATAAAATAAAAGTAATGTCAATTGCCAGAGATTGTTATATAGTTTCAGTTTGTTGTTAGATGGGGATTTCATGTTTAATTTTGAAATCAAAAATATTTTGCTATAACGGCATTTGTGCAGTTTTGGGTTGGAGTGTCAATGAACTATCTGGAAAACTGAAAATACTACATCCTGGTGAGAAAGGGAACACCGTTTTAAAAGCTGTGGACATTATTTCACGACGAAATTTGCAAATCCAACAGTCAACTGATTGTACATTCACCAGGCAACTTTGTGCTTAGAAGCAAATGCGGGTCAACGCTATATTAAAGGTATTCTTGAAGCTGCTAATCTGAGGAGAGTTAATGAACACGCAATGGCCAAAAGTTTGCTGAGATTGAATCTTGCTGAGCTGACCGTTCAAAGAAATGTTAACCCTACACCTTATCAAACCAAATATATTGGCCATCGGATTAACTTCGATCAAAACGAAAAGTTTGTTCGTTTTGAAGTCACCCATGTGGCGTCAATGGAAGTTTACTCGGGCTTTGTCACAGCTGCAGAAGCAGTGCCAATAAAGAACAATGTCATTATTTATGAGAAAGTATTTTGTGAATCTGTGACAAAGTTTAGAATGTGGGATCAGGTAAATAGGCAATAAGTACAGTTAACGAGACCAGATATAAACTTGTATCTCATAGTTAGCTTATCGCATTCCATTCTTCATTCAGATTAGGAAAAGCTGTTTCGTCAGTGGGATTTAAACTAGCAAAAAAGGAAATATATACCGCGAAGCTTAAACTGATTCGCAGGCACGTTTATTCGCATCACTTTAATGATATGTCGCTTTACTATAGTTATTTTCGATAACGATCGTTGTTAATTCATTGGCTGCAAGCAGGAATCTGATTGGCTGTTTAGTTTCAAGGTCAAATGTACAGTCTGCTAAAATCTAAAGCCTAGCCTGTTAGCGTAAAAGATGCATTGTTTGCTTGATAATACGAGATAATGTATATAATTCTAGTTATAACAGACTATAATGTTTTGCCATTTGTGAAAGTTCCTAAGATTAATAATTTTATATCCTGCTTTTATTAGGATAGCGATCGTTCCTACTTATAATTGTCAGTTGCTTGCAAATAGGATGACCCAAAAATTCCCCCGGACTGTCCGGGGATTTTTGCGTTCGTTTCGTTGCAGAACCGAAAATAGGGGATGTCAAATTTATATTGTAAGAACAAATTGAAAATTTAGACTAGGATTTAAAGCCTAGATTTTAGGACATTACACGATTTTATTCTATGCAGCAGCCAATAGGATTCCAGGGAACAGCCAATCAAATTAAAGCAAGTAACATATCCATTGATGCTAAACGCTGCCTATGCAAAACAAATTATCGACAACTTTAACTTGTGCACCTGCGCCTTTTCCGAACAAAATTGCTTCGATGTGATAAATTGCTAAAATAGCTAATTAATTGCTAATTTGGCCAATAACGTTCAATTAAGTTGCGTCAAGATCCATAAATGAATCAAAGACCCTGAATACGGTTGTGATCGCAATCATGCAGGACATTTCAACACTAATTTCAGTTTAAGCTAAACTTGGTTAAACTGACATGTCTCCTTTGCTGAAGTAAATTCTGACTATACATATCTATATAAATTCAATTGAGCAGTTTGCTGAACCAGGAGGAAGCTTCAGTTCCAATGTCAGTGGCCAAATCAATATTATGTCAACTCTTTCCTGTCAATAAGTTTTATGCAGCTCAACAGGTGGTCCTTTTGATCTTTGACTGTCCAGCTGATCCGACAGTTGAAGAAAATTTTTATTGCTTCTAACCCAAAAATTACTGTTCGAGGCTAAGTCTATTCCCTCGATGAAAAACGCAGATTTTTCAGTAAGGTTATTGCTGATTTCACTTGATCATATTATAGCTGTAGTTGAAGCATAATTCAATTTAATTGCCATAAAGCTTAAAAAACTTGTCGAATTAGCAAAATAGTCGAGCGAGCATTTCAGAATAACCTTCAATTTGGATTTGCAAACGGTACTGCTTTTTACTAATAATTGGAAAGTTGGAACGGTAGTTTGAAGACTATTCGTAGCTTGAATTGAAACAGTAAACTGAGAGCTGTAAACACGGAAGAAACTGCATTGTTATTGGCTGTTCCCTGGAATCCTATTGGCTGCTGCATAGGCTGCGGCGAGAATGAATTTGTTCTTAATCCTAAAATCTAGGCTTTAAATCCTAGTGCCAAACCATACATGTTTAATTTGTTCTAATATTTAAAATATAAAATGTACCTACAATCCCCTATTTTCGCTTCTGCAACTCTAGAAATTAGAATCAAAAAGTTCCAAAATTTTGATTTACTAAGCCCGCAAAACATTCTAATTCCTAGGATCTAAGAACTAATGCGAATAAATGTAACAGCCAAAAGCTTGGCATTCAGCTGTACCGTTTTCATAAATTTCCATCGTAGCTTAAGAAATATGGTCTTAATTAAGGTCAAAGATTTAGTTTTAGTCAACAAAACCTTAGGATTTCAAATGATCGCAAAAATCCCCGGACAGATGGAGCATTCAACAAAACCTTAGGATTTCAAATGATCGCAAAAATCCCCGGACAGATGGAGCATAGAAAATTTTAGATTTTAAGATACAGATTTCGGACTCTCAGGGCTGTCCGGGGATTTTTCTTTCACAAGAAGTTTCTATGTTCTAAGCATTTAAAAATAGAAAAATCTCATCTATGCTCTATTTTTTCGAACATTCAAGAATAGAAATTAGAAATTCTGGGCTCTAAATTCTAAATAAATTGAAGAAAAATTTTAGGATTTAGAACCATAGGATTTCAGTTTCTTCAGAAAAATTCTTAATTTCTAAACTCCTATAATCTAAATTTTTTGCACTTACCAATTAGAACTTTGAAAATTTTTGAATTTCTAAATTCTATGTTTGAACTTTGAAGTTTTCACCAATCACGGAAGACCTAGAATCAAGCCAACCATCAGCAGCGACGTGATTTCGAAACAGCTCTTCAAAGGAACAGTCCTCAGCTGTTGGCTTTGCGCTGTTGTTACAAGAGGAAGTGATAAAGCATTTGACTTGATAGAGAAAATTTTTCAGTTATATAATCTTTTTCTTTGGAGCGACCATGCGGATGATTTGGTAACCGAAACAACAAAAATTACCTTACTATCATAGTGATAAATATATAAGTTAATATAAATAAAATATAAATAAAAATAAATAAAATATATAAATTAATTATATAAGTTGAATTACGGGTAGTTAACGCGAATTTTTCAAAGAAAATTCTGGATAGTTAAGGTGAAGTTGTGTAAAACAATAAAGAGTACAATACCGCAAAGCTGTTCAGCTTTGACAGCAAAAGCTCAAAACCAGGGTACAATAATTGCTTTCCACGAGTTTAACAAACTCTTAAATTAATCTTGCTTGTTTTATCTTGTTTTTTAATGCCCAGAAAAGATTTTATATGCTTTTGCTGTTTTTGCAAATTCTTGAGTAATTAAATTTTAGTAAGTATGTAAGTTAGGCCACACTCTTAAAAAGACTCCTGTAGAAATTACACGAATTCTCGTAGTTTTTTACAAAAGTGCTCCTGTGCGGCCAGTCACTAGCGGAGCTTCCTGTATTTTCCGCAAAAGCAATTTGTACGTTTTATCGGGCCCTTGAGTTGTAAAATTACAGGAGTTTCCTGTAGAAACCTGTAGTTTTGTTCGACTTTTTCGACAATCCTAAATCAGATACCAAACCTGCAGTTTTTATAAGACAAAACCTATAATTTTCACTGGAGCGCCTGTTAATGTAAAAGGGGGAGTATTTGCGGACGGGAACAGCCGCTCCCAAAATATTCTCGGCAGGGAGAGGCTATTCCAAAAGCTCACCCACGGGGTGTTGAAAGACTGAAAACGTAAAAACATTCAAAAAATTTCAGTCTTCAAAGATTATGATCACTGTCGCATCTCCTTACACTTTTAATTTGCGTTATCAGCGTATCGAGTAATAACCGGTAGAGTAAACCAGTGAACACCACAGGTTTCATATGTATTGAACACCAGTCTAACTTGTAATCCATTCTACCAAAGTATATCCGACAGAAACTACCAACGATATCCTGTGGAAATCTACAAGATTTAACCTGTATTTTCTCAAAAGCTTTTGTATTTATGATCCACAAGTGCTTCGTATAGTTTCTACTGGAGCTTTTCTAAGAGAGCAGAAAGGTTTCTCGAATTTGAGGAAAATACATGTGAAACACTTGAGATCAACATTCCAGTCTTGAGACTTGCAACTTGAGAACTCGAGAAATTTTTTACTCTTCTCTGGATGAGCCAACATTACCGTAAACAGAGTTATATTTTTATCACTATGATAGTAAGGTAATTTTTGTTGTTTCGGTTACCAAATCATCCGCATGGTCGTTCCAAAGAAAAAGATTATATAACTGCAAAAGTTTCTGTATCAAGTCAAGTGCGTTATCACTTCCTCTTGTAACAACAGCGCAAAGCCAACAGCTAAGGACTGTTCTTTTGAAGAGCTGTTTCGAAATCACGTCGCTGCTGATTGGTGTTCAGCCGTCGGCCGACGTCATTTTATCACGTTTTTCATTTGTGCTGCTACAATGTAACTACATTGTAGCTACAATGCAATTACATGGTAATTACATTGTAACTACATTGTAAGCTTCAATGCAATTACATTGTAATTACATTGTAAGTACATTGTAGTTACATTGTAGTTACATTGAAATACATTTTATTGTTCACTACGTAATGTATGATTTCCAACAGCTTCATATTTTTAATTAAAAATTATATAGCTATTAGTACGCACAACAAAGAATGCATAGCTACATTACGTAAATAAAATAAATACGTAAATAAATAATTAAATCTAAATTTTTTGAAAATTTCACTAATTTTTAGAAACATCGAGACAGTTTAGATTTTCTAATAAAGTGTCATTTTGCGTATTGTAAAACTTTCTAATGTCTTCTTTACAATCGTAAAGTTCATTCATGGTTTGAAAAGTCCTTTTATTAAAGATTTTAACGAGAAAAACACCACTTTATTGTGGTCTTGACCACAGTCAAAAATGTAGTTACATTTTGCCTGGAAATGTAATGTAAAATACCTAAAATACTTTTATGAAACTAAGATAATGTAACTACAATGTAGTTACATTTTCTGCCTATTCAAAACACTATGAGAACTACTACATTGTAATGTAACTTACATTGTAATGTATAAAATACAATGTAACTACATTACATTGTAAGAATGTATATGAAACCGAATTTCAACTACATTATTACATTGTAGTTACAATGTAACAAATGTAATGTGTATGAAATAGGCCCCAGAGCAGAAAACTTTTACAAAACTAATGTAAGACTGAATATGAATTCAATCAAAATGTGAAAAGTAAACACCATTTCCATTGCCTCTGTAATGCATAATATAAATATTTTGCAATTTTCTAGCTAGGATTGCCTTTGGATACTGGAAAATATGTCAGGAGCAGCCGCCGGCCAAGAATTTTTTGCGGCCGGAAACCCGACCGTTCGAAAACACTGGAGCTACGCAGCCAGAGCTGACAGCTGAGACATAAGATAGTATTGTCTTGTCTGATTCATTTAATTATGCATTAAAACACTAAGCAACTTTTAAATGTTTGAATCGGAAACAATCTTGAGACAGTTTCTGTTAGATTTCTAGACATTTTAATGGAATGGATCCATCAAACTAACAGCGGGTCGCTTGTAACTGGTCAGTGGTCAAGGATAGGCGGGTCGCGGATACTAGTGCGTGAAAATTTTCGCCCGCCTCCATCTCTGAGCGGGTGCTGACTGCCAAATAGCAGAGTTGGGGCTAAATCATAAAGCGAAGGTTAAGCGATGCCGGAGCGGTTCGCATCCATTGGTAGGCTACACTTAAGAATTAACTGAATTAATATAATTTTAATTAATGAATTAACTTAATTTATTTTCCAAAGGAGTTAACCAGATAAGTTGGAACAACTGGACTATAAGGAATCACTCTATTCTTGTAGTTTATGTATTTATTTATTTATTTAATTAATTAATACACGCCAAATCATAGGTTCGTTGCTTTATAGACAACTTTTGATTGAATTGACAGTTTTGGTTGAATAGCTTCAAGGGTTTAAGAAGACGCTTCGATGCATGTTGAAAGCTGAAGAAATGTCAAAGCAAAGGTCACCTGTACCACCTACTCTAGGGCGTAAGGTTTTAAATAATTGTATATACTAATTATTTCGTGTTTATGGTATCAATGACAAAAACTCCATTTTGAAAACGCAGAGAATGGGTTGCGGGAGACAATTTAGATCAGCATCATTATGCCTGTCTACGTTTAGCATTTTAATGGTAATTTTAAGTGCAAATGTCGCTTGCTAAATGTTTTCGATTAAAGGGCAAATACTGTTATCATTTTGGAAACAGTTTTGTTTCTGGAGCCTTATAGGTTTATAACGTTAGTTTTCTGTCAAATATGGCTGTGCATGTTTGTCTGTGAACTTTTAGAGAAATTTGACAACATCAAGTTGCCCAAAAAAATCACTGTAAACCTGTTTAACTCTAACATTTGATAATTTCAAGAGTTTCCAAGTTTAGCACTCACTCAGTAATCAATCACGTGTATACTGCATAAACAAGGTTTCAAACTTTCAAGTTAATCACTCTATTCTTGTAGTTTATGTATTTATTTATTTATTTAATTAATTAATACACGCCAAATCATAGGTTCGTTGCTTTATAGACAACTTTTGATTGAATTGACAGTTTTGGTTGAATAGCTTCAAGGGTTTAAGTTGAATCTTTCTTAATTGACCAGTGCTCAGAATTTCTAAAGCTGTAACAGTTGTAAAATTTGGTATAGACGTTTCCTATGTCCATTGCTCAGTAGTTCTTCATCTCAGAATTTTTATTTCGAGTTTTTTCGATTCGGAAAGGAAGACCAAGGGAAACCAAACATTTTTCATCTACCATTTTGCTGAATTGTTTGTCTTTATTTTTATATATTTGTTATTATCTCTCAGTTTTGTCAACAGGATAAGAACAAGAACAAGTTCATTTTGCCTTAAATAATCAGCTAATAGGGTCATCGTTTGTAAGTCAAGCATATTCTTACTTTAAGGACCCAACTATAACTGAGTTTAGCCGACTGCTGAGTACTGACACCCAACCACAAGATGAGTAAGGCTGGGTGAGCCTTGCCGCTGTTGCACAGCTCCACATGGTTTGTAGCAGAACTATTATTCCTGACCGTTTCCGTTTGTTTCAAGGTGTAGCGGTCATTTTCCTTTCTATCCAAAACTTTGCAATCAATAAAACCATGAGCAATTCTTCTGTAGAATTTACTGTACCCTTCATATTGTAAATAACCTATGAAATGGTAGGCACATTGAGGCCAAGCCAAAATCTCAGTGGCGGCCGGGGTGGTCACGGTTGGTTGGTTATGTAGCATTGTTAGTTATATGCTAAATGTAGACCTATAATGCATCATATAATTGACTAATTGACCACCTACCTTATCTGTCTGACATTTTTATCAATGTATGGGGAGTGATAACCATCGAGATCTGTGGAGTTGGAACGACTCACCTTACTTTGCTATGCAAATTAATTTATTTTTATTTCTAGTGGTTATCCGTCAGTTTAAAATGGCTATTGTTCAAAGTCCATTTGTCATCTGCAAAAGTGTGGCAAACGATACCTATAAGGATGGTCCCCTACACGAAAAGCTTATGTCACACTTTGACCAATATGGTGACAGTCCCGCCTGTTTTGATCTGGAAAGTGGGGTTCAGTATAGTTACAGACAGGTTCGAGAAATGTCCAAAAGTGTGGCCAATGTGCTGCGGGAAAAGTTTAACTTCTCTATGGGTGAAATTGTTGCCACCTATTTAGAGAATAGGGCTGAAACTTTTCCGGTGGTTTTGGGAACCCTGGCGGCGGGTGGCGCCTGGACCGGAATAAATCCGGGTTACACTGCGGAAGAGCTCCGTCGCCATCTGGACGACTCCAATTCCCGAATTCTAATCACCCGGGAAGGCTTGCTTAACACCGTCAAGGAAGCGGTGAAACAACTACGACCCGGACAAATCAAATGTATCTTTCTGGTCGAAACAAATGCCCAGTTTGGTGCCAACGTTCGCCCAATCACTGATTTACTATTGCAAAGCTATGAAGACTTCCCGGTGGTAAATGTGAACCCAGAAAATCTGGCATATCTACCGTATTCTAGTGGGACCACAGGGCTACCCAAAGGTACCATGCTTTCCCATAAAGCTCTGTGCCAGTTGGTGGGACATAATTCCGGGATTGTGGGATTCCAGTGGGATACCGGAAAATGGACCGTCTCCGTTCTACCGTATTTTCACATTGCCGGATTCGGTAACTTGATCAGCGCTCTCTACTACGGAACCCCCATGGCCATTTTGCCCAAATTTGACGGGAATAAATATCTTAGTGCCATTACGAGATTTAAGGCGGAGGCTCTGCTTGTGGTTCCTTCCATTCTCAACTTTTTTGCTAAAAGTGACTTGGTGAAAAAGTATGACTTATCCTGTATCAAACGGATCTTTTTTGGTGCTGCGCCTGCCGGTGCTGAACTGTTAGCTCAAGTTAAGAAGCAGATTCCATCAGTTGAGAGCCTCTGTCAGGTAAGTAAAGCCCTCACAATTTTATAATACAAATTTGACAAATACAGCTGACATTTAATGGATTCATAATTGTTTATAAATAGTAAGCTCCGACCGGTCGGTAAAGGCATATTCTGCAAAAATGCGCTCGATACGTACAGCTCCGTTCCGTTTTTCTCTCCGATGAAAAGTTTGACTAATTATGGAAAATCTCAAAAATGCCAATAAAAACTGATAAAAACTAAAATGCTTATGATGAGATGCTGGCTTTGCTAATGCCTCTGATACACCGAGTTTTTTCCGGGCACTTTTCAATTTCTCACGTGTAGCAGATGTCGAGTTCATATTTGAAGTATTGCTGCGAGCGCTGTGTAACGCTGGTAGCTCAGATAAGCTGAAGTGGAATTTCAGGACGTCTTCAGAAAATACCATGTATATTCAGTCTGTTGCGCAAATTGATCATTTTTGGCGCCATGTTAAGGCAAAAATTCGTTATACGTTTTGCGCAGAACCGGGGGTGGCTAGGGTTGAAAAAATTGCCACCATCTCGGCTCTCAGTCTAGTCTTGTGAAATCGTAATGCTTGTAGAATTTTGTCATTTCTTGTTTCAGTTGTACGGAATGACGGAGATAGGAATAGCGACAGTTCAACCCGACGTTCAAGGATGGGATGTTCCGCTGGCATCTGTTGGCATAGTGGCACCTGATGTTCAAATGAAAGTGAGATTGTAACAAATGCTAAATTTCTATTAGGAATTAGTTAAAAGAGGTTTACTCACACTCACCCTAGCCCTTTAACGTCGTCGTCGGATAGCTAGCTTTAAAGCTTTTTATAGCTTTTTTACAAAGAGTTAAGCCGAAATTAGAATTACTACTTTCCGTAAATGGATTACGGCGTGTCCTTCATTGCGCATTATCAAGCTTAATAACCTTGCATCTTTTACTCAGTGTCAGATTGGCTTTTAAATTTTCGAGGATGTATAATTCAATCTTTCCTGCTTTTATGCTTACTTATCCATTTAAACCAACCTAAGCTAAAGCTGGAACTAATCTTGAACTCAGGAAACACTCCAACCACAAGGTTATCTTGCACCAACTGATTTCTGCAGTAGTTTCAAGACTCAAGCTGTAGCTAAGCTCCAGCTACACTCAAACCTGTGGAGAATCCAATATAATCGGCTAAAAATTCATGTGCTACGATGGGGTCAGTCAACAGCCAACATCGTTTCAACCGCTCTATTTTTATCGTACACATTACAATTTTCAAACTGAGTTAACCTCTTTGTTGGTGCAATGCTCCTGTAGATAATTTTAAATTAATCTCGAGCAAGCTCAAGGTAATCCACCTCGAGGTATATTGGGTTGGTTTGTGCAAGCAAACCGGTATTGATGTTTTAGGTTGTATCGCTTGACGGACAGAATACACTGTTGGGTCCTTACATGAGTGGAGAAATCTGTGCGAAAACGCCTGCTGTAATGTTGGGCTATCTTAATAAGCCAGAAGAAACAAGAAAAACAATCGATAATGATGGCTGGCTGCACACGGGTATGCATGAGAAATCTGCATTTTCGTAAGTGGTCCAGCATTATTGTGGTACTCTTGTGAGTTCTGCTGCTGCTGCTGCTCTCCGCAGACCGTTTCTAAAATACGGACAAGAGCAGAAAACATGGTCCCCAAGCCAAACTACCGTGCGGCTATTTCAGTCACCCCCAAGGCAACTAACAGTCGTTTGCCAATCAGTGTTGCTCCCGCTTGATAACAGTGACTAAGGTGGCGGAAAACTATGTAATTGGCTTGCTTGGTAGCTTTGGGTAAAAAGGGATGCAGAGAAGAAGAGAGGGAGTGGCCGAGCGCTTAAACAGGAGAGAAGGAAAGTCCATAGATTAGAAACGAAATCTACCTCCAAAGATTGGAGACAGTATTGGCATATCCCTTGCCTAATTTAATATATACTAAGTATATTTTAATTTAAAATGACCTAAGTTTTAAACGGTCAGTATTTAAATTTACAATGCAGTGCAGTGCAGTGCAGAAACCACTTCAATTGTGGCGTACCAACGATATTCACGGCGACTTGAACGAAACAGCTGAGAATTCAAATTTGTTATGCCGCTTTCTTCATGGATCATAAATTTTCGTTTTTGTCTTTAGAGGTACTTGCGTTTATTTTTATATTTTATTTACTTTATTTTTATTTATCCTAAGGTTACGTCAGTCATCATAGTGTTTTACCAGCACATTATGTATCGTAACAAAATTGTTTAGGGCTGGGGAAATTTGAATTCTGTTGAATCGTAGAAACGTTAGCAAATGCAAGCCTTTGATTTCAGGTGACATTGGATATTACGATAAGTCTGGTTTCTTTTATGTCGTAGATCGTTTGAAGGATCTGATCAAGTACAAAGGTTTCCAGGTAAAATTCTGTAATGTCCTAACTTTCTGCGCAGTCTACCGTGAAGCAACGTCGCAAGCAATAAGTCACATCTCAATTCCATTATATTAGATTTTCCTATAATTATAAACTAGATAATAAGGTATTTTCCAGGGGTAAAGTGAACAGATATATAGGGACAATAATAACCTTCGTATGCTTACTCAATGATTAAATACAATGAGGAAACTGCTGATACTGATTTCACAATCTTTGAACCCATAGGCAGGAAAATACTAGACAGCTACTTAAAACTAAGATTGTTTGCTATCAAAGTTGAAATTGCGAGTTTTTTGCCAGCGAAAGAAATATTTACTCCTAGCATAAGTTGTGACGCTGCCGTTTGGCACATAAAGAGGTCCTGCTGGTACGTTTACCAAATGGCAAGAAATTATGCCATATAAAAATTTGTTAAGTTTATATTCCAAAATTAAAAATTTCCAGTTTTAGTCATTCAAAGCTACGTTGAAGCTTCTCAATAGCACACACACACATATATTTATATATATATATATGTATGTATATATAAATATATATATATATATATATATATATATATATATATATATATATGGATATATTATTGCCTATGCGAGATATATGTTCAACATTGCGTATGCACGTGGGCATGCCTATCCGAGGTATCCTCGGATAAGCATTCTCGGATAGTTAACATGGGAAATGCACGTGGGACTGCCTATCCGAGGTTACCTCGGATAGTGATCTCGGATAGTAATGCCTATGCGAGGTAAAAAATTATTTTTTAACTCCTAATTAGCTTAATTAATTAGACTGAGCTTATGCTAAAAAATGGCTTAGGCTTAGACGTGTAAAAGCACGCTCCCGGTAAGCCTAACACGCTCTCGGTAAGCCTAGGCGCTGCCGCGGAGGAACGCGTTATTTGGGCGTCCTCGCTTAGGGTTAGGGGGAGGGTATATATATATATATATATATATATATATATATATATATATATATATATATATATATATATATATATATATATATATATATATATATATATACAGTGGATCATATAGAGAACAAAAAAGTTGCCCAATTCAAACAAAACCGGGAATTAGATTTCAGTGACTCTCCCAAAGTTTTACTTCAAAGGGTCAGGGAGCTAAATGTAGCCACTTCTTCGAAAAGTACGTCGATCTCAACCGACACCGACCGAGATTTTGATTGCAGCGTCAAAAAGAAAATGTTTTATATATTTGATTCATTTTTCAAAGGCAAAGTAATGTTTTCATCAATATAATTTAGAATCTCATTTTATTTTTAGCTTCTGTAATGTTTTCTTAGGTTGCTCCAGCAGAACTTGAAGACATAATTTTAAAGCACGACTCAGTGGACGAATGTGCGGTTACGGGCATTCCCGATCCCAATAACGTTGATGTTGGTGAACTGCCTACGGCCTTCGTTCTTCTCAAAAAGGTAACCATTCCATGCTATATAGAAGTTCAATTTCAAGCAATTCAACTACGTAAAGTGTTAAGGAATACGGTAACAGACAGAAAATAGTAGCAAGAGTACAAAATTACTAAGAGGGTGACAAGCGGCGGAACACATCATCTGCAGAATAACCCCCCTCTGATCCCCTCCCTACTGAGTTATCACCCAGCACTCAACAGCCAGCACACTATTGCATACGCTCATTCGCTTTATGTTTACGTGTTGAAGCTCGCAAGCAGTACTGCTATATTGTGCCTGCGCAAGCGCATAGCGGCCAAAATTGAGTGAAGAGGTACTCAGCTGTGGGGGGTCAGCCGTGCCGTCACTGTGCAGATGATGTTTGTCAGTTGATAACTAAGAGTGTGACGCTTATGGCTTATGTATTCTTGATAGTAGTGAATACATTTTATATCTATTAAACTTGTGAATGTAACTTCACAGGTCAGAAAAACTGTTTTCTTCAGCTGGTATTAGATTTTATTGATTTGAAAATTGATAACTTCATTTATAGACGGCATCGCCTACAGATCAACTGGCTGAAGACATTAAACAACTGGTGGCCCGAGAGGCTGCGGCTTATAAACAGCTACGTGGCGGAGTTCATTTTGTGTCAGAGATACCGAAGGGTGGCAGCGGAAAGATATTGCGCAGAGCGTTCCGTGACGATCCTGAGAAGTATAAACTAAAGCCTAAAGCCAAGTTGTGACACTTTTAATAGTAGTTTATAGTCAGTGCTTTAGATCTAATAGTTCTTATCAAAATAAATGCTTAAGTTCAAACGCGTGGTCTGCAGTCTGTAGGAACAGAACAATTCGAAGAAACAAAGTATTTATATATAATAATATATTATATTTACTTAATATCTAATATACCTGCCAAGCCACCTTGGGTGACGACAGTTTCGAAGGTAACACGGTAACAGTCGAACTGTTAGACTCAAATTATAAGAAATAAAAAACATTAAAAACCATTTATAAAACAATCAATTTATTATACTACATAAAACTGCGGTGCTAAAATATTATTTACGGTTCGCTTTGTTATGTTCGACCATTCCCGATTTTAAGTCTCATCAGGGGCTTACAATCAGGTCCAAAGTTATTATTGAAAATGTATTTTTGAATGTGAACTGTACGGTGTCGTCTCCTAGCGATGGATTCCACATATTCGTGCAACAATGTAACTTCCAGATTTGTGTGATCCTTAGGCCCGGCCTTAAAGGTCCGATCAAATTATAGATGAACATAATTTTTTCCAATCTTGGCAGGAGCCAAGCTATATAATGGAACGGGGCCTGGCCTGCCGCGTATTTAGAAACAGCATAGCCAGCGCACCGTAACTGCACTGTTGTGCTAGGACGCGCATGTCTCAGATTGTAGGAACTACAATGCACTAACGCCAACAACAACAAGAACAAGAACAAGAATTTTATTTCCAAAGTTATAAGCAACGGAAAAGACAACGCAGACAGATTCACGATTTATTCAAGTATATATATGTACCAGAGATACAGACAGAAATACAATGCGTACATATATTTTACTTATAAACACGTAGATACTTGCACAGTATACTTTTACAGCTTTTCAATCCTTCTTTAAAATCAAGGACGGTTCTGCTAAGAATAACGCGTTCAGGTAATGCATTCCAGGGACCTATTACTCGACAGGCAAAAGAAAATTTTAATAAATCAGTAGAAAACTTTGGGCATTTTAGTTTAAGCAAATGACCCCGACTTTCGTAAGGTATAGAAGCAAAGACAAAAAGCTCAGAAGGAGCTATAACAGTATATCCGAAAATTATCTTATATAATAATACCAAATCCACAAACATGCGTTCGAGCTCTAAAATGGTGAGACCAAGCAGTTCACACTGAGTTTTATAATTGTACTGGTTTAAATACACAAAAGAAGAACAGAAAGTAATTTGCACTTTTTCGATTTCCTTAATATCTTTTATAAGCCATGGATTCCAAATTTCAGAAGCGTAAAACAGTATCGGTAGAACATAGGCTTTGTACAATTTAACTCTCACCGCAATATCATCAGATACAAAATTGCGAAGAATAAGAGATAAAACCGATCTTGCTTTGTTACACATTTTTGCGATATGAGTTGAGAATTTTAGATTATTTACCATCCAAACACCAAGATCTGTGTACCCTTCAACGCCCACAAGCACTTCATTTGCATAACTGTAATCGAATTTCGGATTATTACGACCGACATGCAAAATAACTGTTTTTTGGATCGAAACGGTTAACTGCCAATCAGACACCCATTTCTCGAAATTATTTAGCAAATTCTGTAGAACGTTTTGTCGATCGATACCAGAGACAAACATTTTTATATCATCCGCATAAGCACAACAACAATTATTATTGTTAAGGAAAAGAAACTCATTAATAAAAACCAAAAATAATGTCGGACCACATACTGAACCTTGTGGGACACCGCTAACTACAGTACTCCAGTTTGAAAACGATTCATTTAAACGAACCCTTTGTCGCCTTCCAGAGACAAAAGCAGATATAAGATTTAAAAATTTCCCAGAAAACCCATAAGACTCAAGCCTATGTATTAGTTTTGGAATTGAAAGGGAGTTGAAAGCCTTTTTCAAATCAATGTATACAATATCTAGAAGCAATTTAGAATCCATAGATTTTATCCAATTATTAGTACAATTCAATAGGTTAGTAACAGTTGATCTGCCCTTAAGGAAACCATGTTGATTTGATGCGATTATATTTCTATTTATACAATGCTTCATAACATTTCTATTTATCAAACAATCTAAAGGCCGTGCGGCACCACTGGTTAAAGAAATATCGCGATAATTATCAACAGAAGCTTTTGATAACGCCAACGCTATAATATAAACAATGGATATACCCATCCTAATATATTGAATTATTCCTTCATTTCATATATTGATGTACGTACAGTATTTGAACTTTTAATTAAAAATTATCATAATTTTTGTATTTAAAAATCGCAAATAAACCAAATAGTATTTATATCAAATTTGCTCGTTTCTTGGGACTTCACGACGACATAGTGTCAGCAGGCCTTCACAGGGTCGATCGGACCTACATCTATGCAGAGGTACAGAAGAAACCTAAACTATCCACCCTGAATTGATTAAAGTTTCAACAACCAATTTTACTAATAAATCACACAGAAAAGCAAATTCAGCATAATAACAGATGTAAGGCATGTAAAACTGTTTTAAACGAATTCATGTTCACCATAATGCCATGTGAAAATCTGACCATAAAAATCACAGCCGGAACCTAGGAACCTTAGGGACAAGTTCATATCTTTCACAATACCACTGCAGTACTGCACCACTTTGAAGCTTGAACCAAACAAGAGCTGGGAATCTGATTCACATGCGCTCGGTACTGGCACCTGACGTCATTCTCAAAAATAATACTGGACGTCCATTTAGCGAGCAGTTCTGGGAAGCTTGGTTGGCCGATTGTAGGGATTATCCAGGAGGGTTGTGGAGGATTTGGCCTTTCGACCGGAGGATCGCTCTCGGTTAGAGACGGCGCTTCGTTCGTCCGCTTCCACTTCTGATTGAGCCGCGCTCTGTTCTGAGGACTCCTCCATTTCTTCCAGCGAAGGCAGCAGGGCGTTGAGATAGGGATGTTCTGATGACTTCTGGGTAATCACTATAATAAAATGAGATGACAGAATGGTAGTGATGTTTCAGTAGCCGATTTTAGTTTCAGTTTCAGTCGGCGGACCGAAATAGTTTCAGTTCCAGCCGGCAACTTTAACTAATTTCAGTTTTAGTCGGAGCTTCAGTTTCAGTTCCCTTTAAAAAGAACGGTTTCCAGCTCTCTGAGTGAATATAAAGCACAATTTAGTGTTTATTCAGCCTCTCTTATAGCAATGTTAACAAAATAGAGCTCAAAGCTCAAAGCCTTAAAAATTTCAAGATTTAAGGAAAGAAACTAGTTTCAGTCTTTTACCCGACATAGTTTCAGTTTCAGTCGGATGCCTAAAAATGTTTCAGTTTCAGGTCTCTTCTCAAAATAGTTTCAGTGTCAGTTTCTCAGTTTCTGAAACCTGTACAAACTGAAACCTAGATTCAGCTTCAATTTCAGTTTCTGTGGAGAATTTTTTACAATTTCATTCACCCCATAATAAAAATTCGCAAAGGCTCTTTTCATCTACCCATTGAATAATCAAACATGGATTCAAAATTTTTGTAGCCGAGCCTCTACAAGAAACTTATGCATACCCTTCAATTCTTTTCAATGAAAACCAATGATATTTTTCTCAGAAAATTATAGTCAGCGAGCATCAGGAAGGGTTATGTACATACTCAAATGAACTGCAAGTTTATCAAGCAACAAAAATGAAAATAAGCTATTACCAGAGTAGGTTGTATCCTGCACCGTAACTTTGTGCGTAGTGAGACTTCGAGCCTTAAGATTGACAAGTGAACGTTGCACCCCATGCTGATGAGCTGCAACCTTTTCACGGGCTGTCCTGTAGTCAGAATTGGGCTGAACGCGACACTATAAATCAATGACATAAAAGTATATAATAATCTACCGTACATAATCAAGCTTGCACACTGTAGCTAAAAAGCTTTACGGCTTGATTTTTTGTAGTTTTCGCACACTTTGTTAAAAAATCACACAAGATTTAAAAAACCAAAAAGCACGCTCATATTTTTACCAGAAGAAGCAAATTTTTAACCATTTTTAGCATAAGTTTAATTTTGCCGACAAATTTGGCGCCATCATCTATTCTGTTGGGCATAGTTGAGCACATATTGTCGGTATAGCCTTCATTATTCTAAGCAGCGCTGCCATTAGGAAATATACGTATGTTCAACGATTATATACACGTTTCAAATTTCTGGAAATTGCAAGAATAACAGTCGAAAAGCCTAAAGTTAGAAGGTTCTAGATCAAAATTATCGCAAATTCTAGAAAATTCTCAACGTCTGGGAGGCTCCACCCCCAGACCTATGCTATAACGTAAAAAGAAGCTTTCGATAAGACCGGTTTGTATACGGGCATTCGTCTTCTCTATAATTTCCAAGCAATATACAATATATACGCAGGAGCACTATGTAACAACGTATCAGGTGCTTTACCCTTTGTATAGAGATCCAAACAATCATCTTTTCGTCGTTTCCCTCAACGCAAATTACTGACGTTCATCATTTTATATACAACGTTTTTACGAACTTACGTGAGTGCTAAGATAAGTGTGAGAATCAGGCATAGACGGCAGATGTTCAGGAATATAGGCAGGCTTAGGCTTGGGCTTGCCAACAGCTAAGGCTTTGATGGTTGTACCACTTAAGGCGATACCAGCTAAAAAGCAGTTCAGCGTAATAGCAAGTATATATAGTTTGTCAATAAACACGAAGTCGCTCAGGACTTACCAGAGCTCTACGGCATGGATTAAAGCTTGTCAGGCTACTGTAAGCTGTAAGTTTACAAATATAGTAATTCCATTTCAGAGAAATAGACACTTACGAGGAGGCACAAGAATTCTCGCGCCCTCGCGGACGGTACTGGTAAGGCCAGTCAAAGGAAAGCCTGAAAAGAACGAGACTATACGTCAGTGGCTACTTGAAGTAGGGATGGGAGCGGAAAAAAGGTTTTTTCCGTTTTTTCCATTTTTTTCCGATGGGGTGGAAAAAAATGGAAAAATATTCCTAACGTTATTTTAACGATTTTTACAGCGGAATATAATGTTTTCTGAACTTTTCCTGCGATTTCGCACTATTTACAACTTTTTCCGTGGGTCAGGTGGGGGTATGCTAAATCTGACCAAATTGTATTTGGGTTTCTTCGAAGCATCGGAAAAAATGGAAAAATATTCGAGACATGTTCTGAAAGTTAATTTATGAAATTAGAACATTAAGAAACTATTAAAAACACTGTTTAATGAACTAATAAGACAATATCCATGAAGTTGAGCTAATTCTGGGATTTAAGATTTTTTGCCATGGAATGTGCATGGTTGCGTAACTCAGGTAGACTTAACAATTCCATGTCTAACAGTGGAATGTTCAGCAAAAACCTTTTAAAACGTCTGGTATTCTTTAGTTTACGAGGTGTATTACCTACGAATACCTGGTCTAGCAGAACCGTCAAGGTATACAGAAGTCACCTGTAGTTTATTCTACGTACAGTATTGTCTGCTGAAAAATTAATTCCTGTAATCAATACTGAAACCTTTGTAACTGCTTGTGTAAGTGCGCACTACACGGTGGGGCTATTAAATATGTTGAAAACGGCTTTTATGCATGCAGAAACATGAAATAACACAACTTTTAGCACACTGGTGAATTTTGGGGTGACCGGAAAAAAGGAAAAAATGGAAAAAAAACCGGAAAAAAGGTTTTTTCCGGCAATCTTTTTTCCGGAAAAAACCAACCCTGACTTGAAGCAAGGCAATCTTGACAAGAACAAAGGCCCTTTAAGGTTACGGTAGTGCGCAAAAAGAAAGCGTTTTATTATCCATCCCATAAAGACAAGACGTGTTGATTTACAAATTTTGGACACAAAATGGAGGAAGATATTTCGTCGTTTGTGTGCACTTAAAATGACGCTTGAAACTATTAAACTTTTCACAAATACATATATACGTACAACGTATATACCTCGAGCACGATTTAAAAATCTTTATAAAAAAATTGCCAATACTATAAAAATAGCTGGGCTTTTTTTAGTGGGGGGGGGGTGGGGGCCGCCGACTTTTTGGGTTCACCCCCACTCGACCCCTTCCCCCCCCACTCGGCCCCACCCCCACTTTTTTGGGCTTCCCCCCCCCACTCACCATAAGGTGCCCAGAAAATGCCAAATTTTAAGGATTTTTGGTCAAAATTTTCAAAAATTTTCCGGCTTCGCCGGAATTTTTTCTCAAAAATCGTCTATTTTGGTACTCAAACTCGATTTTTGAGCACGTTTTAGCATAGTTGTAGCAGTATATGTAGAAAACAGTCTATTTTTACTCCATTTTTAGCGATTTTAGACCACTTTGGATTCTCCCCCCACTTTTGGGTCCCCCCCCACTAGTGGGGGGGGGCTCCCCCCCACTCTCCCCACCCCCACTTTTTTTCGCCTAGAAAAAGCCCAGAATAGTCGCATTAAAAATCGCTTATAACAAATAATATAAATATTGTATAGCGTATTATGTATGATCAAAAAATTTCATGCACGACTATTATGTTTGCTAGCGCTCACGACTAAGCAAGTCAAAAGTATATATACCCATATTGACTAAGGCCAAGGTAACATCAGTAGGAATTGGGTCCGCTCGTCCAGCATGGCCCGCACACGCTCTGGCTGCCCGACCCAGCTCACCCATGACTAAAATTAAATGTAGTATATACTCTTTAACAGAGACTTTGAGCGTGTAGCTTCATGGTACCAGACGTATACAACTGAAACGAGCTTGCAACTGCACACTGTCTATATACGCATATAGAAATTAATCAAACCTATAGAACATAGCCCGATAAGGCTAAAAACGAAAAGTTGCAGTGCACAGGGCTGTTGCGCGAGGTTTTCCAAAAAATAGGAATAAAAATAGGAATTTTGCCATCAAAAAATAGGAATAAATAGGAACATTTTGGTCAAAAAATAGGAAAAATAGGAATTTCCAGGCTTAAAATGAAGGCTTAATTTTTCGTTTTCAGCAGAAACCGCAATTATATACTACGTGTCTTTAAATGAATTTTACCTGAAAACTTTTAACTCTTATTTTGAATTTAACGAACGGTGGTGACACCATTTTTCGGGATTCGATTTTCGGGAATTATAACCATTTGAAGCCGAAACATTTCACCGCTCGGCCAATATATATCTGGGGCGATACTATTAAAACTTTTTGAGTTCAATCTGGGTTTAACCAGGGATAGACACAGGAAGGAACTACCGGAAAAAACAGTTTTTCTGTTTTTCCCACAGCTTTCGAAAGAACTAGCTAGTTTTTCTGGTACGTAACTTGGAAATTTTTTGAAAAATTAGCAGTAAAATTTGAAATTTCCGAAAACTTTTTCTGAACAATTCGGAGATTCTCTAGAACGCCCTGAGGCCTGAATTCATTTATTGCTTAAAAACAGTTTCAAACCTTACAGTTATAAAAATTTACCAATTTCTGGCCTGCACTTTATTTCTGAAATGAAAAAACTTTTGATCTTGTGAGCACTCCTTCTAGCGACAGATAGAGAAAATTAATGAAAAATCAGTCAAAGTGCTCTAGAAAATTGCTACTGGGTCGCCAATTTCACAAAAATCGCTAGTTTTGCTGGGAACCTTACATTTCTAAAAATGCTAGAACTAAAACACAAACACCCATGGTTAACTAACGTACCAGTAAAACAAGTGTGGATGTGAAACGAGCACTGCATACGTATTCAATTATACAATACGTATGTAGGCCCAATTACCAAACATTTGGGAACTTAACTTAATCCGTGCTGACTCATTTATAACTGCGAATTTTTAAAACAGGAAAATGTTGTGGCAATGGTCGTATAAAGCTTTTAATTTTCACACTAACAATTTAGAAACCCAACGCACCTATGCACCAAGGCACCTAGTGTAAGCTGGAGGACTAATATATATAAGCAAAGGTAAGACGAGGGCGTTTTAAAAACAATGAAAACATAATTGCGCCGAAGGCGCAAAATTTTTCTAAAAACCTATTTTGTCATTCAAAGCTTAAAGAAAGTTTTGTATTCTGTTCAGCAAAATAGCCAAGATAAAAATTTACACTTTACACTGGTTAAATACAAAAAATAGGAAAAAATAGGAATTTCGGCTGAAAATAGGAATAAATAGGAATGTCTCGAAAAAATAGGAAAAAATAGGAAAAATAGGAACCGCAACAGGCCTGCAACAGGCCTGAGTGCAACAAATTTTCAAAGCCAACCGACGTTGTTCCGCTTTATCCATGTAGTTTCTACACGAGTAGAATTACTGAGTTCCAAGAATCAAAAAAGGTGATACAATGGAAGACAGACAATGCATAAAATACCTATACAATTGGCAGCTTACAGCTCTGAACCATTTCCAGCAACGTTTCCAAGGCCGCGAGTTCTGTAGCTTCAAAACCAGCTTCTCGACAAAGAACGGCGATGACAGCGCTCATCGTTTTGCGAAAAGAGTCTCCTCCAGACGCATCCATAGCCATTTCTTGAGAAAGCGTTGTGGGATTTTACCAAATATATACGTACATACATATACATACAAGTAACAAAAATGTTCCGCACAAAAGGGGATAATATGTGTGTTGGGCCCACTGGCGGATCCAGGATTTCGTGACGGGGGGGCGGTAAAATGTTCTCAGCGGGGGAGTCTGAGGGGCGGAGCCCCCCAGAAGTAGAAGAAAATTTTTGTTTTTGCAATAAAATTGGTCTTCGGATCTTTAATTCTTTTCATACAGAAGAACTGAGAAAATTTTTTAAAATTCTTGACATTTTTAGGCAAAAATGGTAATTTTCTCCGAAAAATCGGACGCATTTCAAGCTTTTTCTTCATAAATGCGGCAATAAATATGCGGTTAAAAAGAATAAAATACAAGTAGGAAAAATGCTCCTTGCAGTCGCATGTAAAATGCAATATGAGCTATGATGGTCAACATTTAAATATGTCAAGGACAAGATTTAAAACGTCTAATATGAGCCAGCATCTAAATCGGTAAAGGACAAGCTGTAACTGGCTAATATGAGCCGCCACGTTTCTCTTGGGCTCATATTGACGCTCGCTGCCGTGGTTTCAACGGCTTGACATCACGACGACCTCTTACCATCTTGCCTACAGACTCTTTACTTTTATTCCCAATCCCAAGTCTGAAAAAATCCTCACCGTCTTGCGTAATGTCATTAGCTTCATATAATGCTTGGTTATAGGTATCCTGTCTGAATCTAATTTCACTAGCTCAAACACCGTATTTAAGGTATATATGTGAACACTTTAAGCAGCTAAAGTTCTCCCCTTTAAAGCTGAATTAAGTGGCATATACATTTGGTATATACCAGTTTTCTAAATCATAGACACACACTGCAAACTAGATACAAATGCATAAAGCTCCAGTAAACCGGTATTCTTCAAGTCTCAGTAACGGCTTACTGTACAAAGCACTTATACAATAAAATACACAGCTGATGTGTAAAACTTTGATGTGTGCTTACCCACTTGACTTTAATAATTGTATCAAGACCAGACGTATGTCATGACAATTACGTGTACATGCGAATTTGAAAAGTGAAAAATAGTTAACTCAACTTAGTATCCTCGCGTCAATATGAGCCCAAGAGAAACGTGGCGGCTCATATTAGCCAGTTACAGCTTGTCCTTTACCGATTTAGATGCTGGCTCATATTAGACGTTTTAAATCTTGTCCTTGACATATTTAAATGTTGACCATCATAGCTCATATTGCATTTTACATGCGACTGCAAGGAGCATTTTTCCTACTTGTCCTTCTTCCAATTTTTGGGAGCGCTGCTCTTAGGCAGAAGTAGTCTGCAATTTATTACTCCCAGAAGATTCTCTATTTCAAACAATGACCACTGTCTTCGGGGGTTTGACCACTGGTCAATAGGCCACCTAGACCATAGTGACCAGTGGTCACTTCCGTCGGTTCTGAAAATATGCTCATTGAAACGAGCGTAGACAATTTACTATATATGCCCCCAACCAAAACCCCGAAAAACGCTGTTTTAGGGGGATTGACCACTGGTCAATAGGCCACCTAGACCATAGTGACCAGTGGTCACTTCCGTCGGGTCTGAAAATATGCTCATTGAAACTAGCGTAGTCGATTTACTATATATGCCCCCAACCAAAACCTCTAAAAACGCTGTTTTAGGGGGTTTGACCACTGGTCAATAGGCCACCTAGACCATGGTGACCAGTGGTCACTTCCGTCGGTTCTGAAAATATGCTCATTGAAACGAGCGTAGTCGATTTACTCTATCTGCCCCCAACCGAAACCCCGAAAAACGCTGTTTTATGGGGTTTGACCACTGGTCAATAGGCCACCTAGACCATAGTGACCAGTGGTCACTTCCGTCGGTTCTGAAAATATGCTCATTGAAACTAGCGTAGTCGATTTACTATATATGCCCCCAACCAAAACCTCGAAAAACGCTGTTTTAGGGGGTTTGACCACTGGTCAATAGGCCACCTAGACCATAGTGACCAGTGGTCACTTCCGTCTGTTCTGAAAATATGCTCATTGAAACGAGCGTAGTCGATTTACTATATATGCCCCCAACCAAAATCCCGAAAAACGCTGTTTTAGGGGGTTTGACCACTGGTCAATAGGCCACCTAGACCATAGTGACCAGTGGTCACTTCCGTCGGTTCTGAAAATATGCTCATTGAAACTAGCGTAATCGATTTACTATATATGCCCCCAACCAAAACCTCTAAAAACGCGTTTTAGGGGGTTTGACCACTGGTCAATAGGCCACCTAGACCATGGTGACCAGTGGTCACTTCCGTCGGTTCTGAAAATATGCTCATTGAAACGAGCGTAGACGATTTACTATATATGCCCCCAACCAAATCCCGAAAAACGCTGTTTTATGGGGTTTGACCACCGGTCAATAGGCCACCTAGGCCATAGTGACCAGTGGTCACTTCCGTCTGTTCTGAAAATATGCTCATTGAAACGAGCGTAGTCGATTTACTATATATGCCCCCAACCAAAATCCCGAAAAACGCTGTTTTAGGGGGTTTGACCACTGGTCAATAGGCCACCTAGGCCATAGTGACCAGTGGTCACTTCCGTCGGTTCTGAAAATATGCTCATTGAAACGAGCGTAGTCGATTTACTATATATGCCCCCAACCGAAACCCCGAAAAACGCTGTTTTATGGGGTTTGACCACTGGTCAATAGGCCACCTAGACCATAGTGACCAGTGGTCACTTCCGTCGGTTCTGAAAATATGCTCATTGAAACGAGCGTAGTCGATTTACTATATATGCCCCCAACCAAAACCCCGAAAAACGCTGTTTTAGGGGGTTTGACCACTGGTCAATAGGCCACCTAGACCATAGTGACCAGTGGTCACTTCCGTCGGTTCTGAAAATATGCTCATTGAAACGAGCGTAGACGATTTACTATATATGCCCCCAACCAAAATCCCGAAAAACGCTGTTTTAGGGGGTTTGACCACTGGTCAATAGGCCACCTAGGCCATAGTGACCAGTGGTCACTTCCGTCGGTTCTGAAAATATGCTCATTGAAACGAGCGTAGTCGATTTACTATATATGCCCCCAACCGAAACCCCGAAAAACGCTGTTTTAGGGGGTTTGACCACTGGTCAATAGGCCACCTAGACCATAGTGACCAGTGGTCACTTCCGTCGGTTCTGAAAATATGCTCATTGAAACGAGCGTAGTCGATTTACTATATATGCCCCCAACCAAAACCCCGAAAAACGCTGTTTTAGTGACTTTTCCAAACTTTGACCCTAACTTTGACCCTGGGCGAGGTGCCACGGGGCCATGCTGACCAGTGGTCACTTCGGGCGGTTTCGGCAGTATGCTCATCGTGTTCAGCGACCCCGATTTACTATATATGGGCACCACCAAATGGCCGAAAATAGCCGTTTTTACGGACTTTTCCCAACTTTGACCCTGGGCGAGGAACCACGGGCGCCATGGGGCCTGAGGGTCACATCCATCGGTTTTGGCAGTATGCTCATCGTTTTCAGCGACCCCGATTTACTATATATGCGCACCACCAAATGGCCAAAAAACGCTATTTTAGACGACTTTTTGACAATTTTCTGTGTTGGGACCTCGAAAAATTTCTAAGTCCAAACGTCGATTTTTCCATTTTTGACCATCTGTAAAAATCGACCCAGAGCGAAATTCGGAAATCAAACATAAACTTGATCTGGACCATAACCTAGATAATCAAAAATTAGTATAGAAAAATTTTTCCTATGGGCCGTTTGAAAAATCGGTGTGCGCAAAAATCGCCCTATAAAAGTGGTCGATACAGAGAAAAAAACCCCACTTTTAAACTTGTATCAAAAAGTCGATTTTTTCAAAGTTCATTTTTTCCGGACAAGTTTGGTATCATTCGAAAGCTCTTGGCCTGGAGATTTCAAAAATGTAAACTTTAGCTCTCAACTCCCTACCGTTAATGAGTTATGGCTAATTAACAGTTTCCCTAATCCGCAAAGTGCCTTTATAGCTCATATTATGAGGGGCGCTCCGCGCACCCTCATGATACAAGCGGTTTCCGACATGACCCTCCAGACGGCAAAGTGGAACCAGCACAGCAAGATGGATGAGTCCTACGGCAAAAAGGACACCGGGAATGAGCTGGGCGCACCAGAAAACCCCTATAGACAAAGTTTTGAGAGGCCAGGTAAAGCCTACTATGGACCTCCAGGAAGCGGTTTCCGACTTGACCCTCCCGACGGCAAAGTGGAGCCAGCCCAGCAAGATGGGTGGGTCTGACGGTAAAACTGACTGCGGGAATCGATTCTCCGTGCCAGAAAACCATCGTATGGAAGATTTGAGTGTTCAAAGTTAAATAGATAGCGAGAAATTTCGATTTTTCATTTTTCGAATTTTAGCCATCTTTGACGGGCCACTGTGGTCGCTAGGGAAGTGATAGAGAAACGCAACCTGGACCGTTAGTTAGTTCAATATATGTAATTTCTGAATATAAAAAGAAATCAGCTCCAGCTCGTAACGTTCGACCTGAGCGACGACCACAAAAATGGTCACTTTTCGCTATGAGCCGACTTTGCGGCGCCACTGCGGCGCTGTGGCGCAGCTGCGGCGCAAAAAAAGTTGTGATTCTTAAATTCTTTAGAGGGTACTACTAGACCCCATAGCCCTTTAGGTTGGCCCACCGCTGCAGATCACGTGAAAGCGGCGAACATTATGTACAATACAACCATCAAATAGGAGAAACCGGAAAAAAAAACATCGCCGCCATAACCGGTCCGGGGCGCAACTTTTTAACGGTAAGTGATACGGGGCTGAAACTTCACAGACATACTAAACTCGATGTGCTCTACAATTTGCGCATGAAATCTGCGCAGGATCTGCGCAGGATTTTGCGCAGCTTCTGCGCAGCTTATTTTACACTGTCTCCAGCCACTTTTCACACATATTATAGGGGTCGCTGCCGCGACCCCTATGATATATATATATATATATATATATATATGTCATAGCTTTGGTTAAAATAAAATTTAACTTTCCCTCTATGCGTTCAGTATGAAAAGATAAGCCCTCAGAGTAAGTCTTCCACGAGCCTATGAAAATTGTATGTCAGTTGACATATATTTATGTCAAACGCATAAGAGGCTCTTTTGCGAATGACATATTTATATGTCAAACGCAGGAATAGTGCTAAGTCCCCACCCCCACCCCACTACAGCACTCTACAGCCACAAAAGTTGCTCAGCTCACTTAGGGCTTTCATATGATACCAAATTTGACCACTTTCGAAAAATTTCATTTTTCACCCAAAATCGCCTAAGTCCCCACCCCACCCCACCCCCACCAGAGCACTCTACAGCCACTTTGGGTATGCAGTTCTATGACAAAAGTTGCTCAGCTCACATAGGGCTCACATTGGATACCAAATTTGACCACTTTTGAAAAATTTTATTTCAGGACTGTTGCGCGGGGTTTTCCAAAAAATAGGAATAAAAATAGGAATTTTACCACCAAAAAATAGGAATAAATAGGAAGTTTTTGGTCAAAAAATAGGAAAAAATAGGAATTCCCAGGCTTAAAATGAAGGCTTAATTTGTTTTCAGCAGAAAGAGCAATTATATACTATGTGCCTTCCAATGAATTTGAAATGTTCTGAAAACTTTTAACTCTGATTTTGGATTTGACGAAAGGTGGTGTCGCAATTTTTCGGTTCAAACAACCTGATTCAAACAACTTATAATCGTATTAATATTGAAGCTCAAATATTTGACAGCTAGGTCAATCGGAAATCTGGGGCGACTATTAAAACTGTTTGAGTTCAATCTGGGTTTAATCAGGGATGGATACCGGAAGAAACTATCGGAAAAAACTGTTCTTTCTGTTTTTTCCGCAGCTTTCGAAAGAACTCGCTAGTTTCTGGTGAGCACTAGCGTAGCCAGAAAAAAAATTCGGAGGGGGCAAGCTGAAAATGCTCTGAAACTTTTACCGCAACAAAACAGTTGGTGGAAATTTTCAAGCAAAATCTGGAGCTTTTTGAGATGTTTTCGCTGAAAAGTAGCGCCGTAGGCGAAAATTCTTCGAAATATTTATTCGCGCTGCTGCTACTCGTTAAAAATTTTTCTTTTGTCTCCGATTTCGGGAGGCATGCCCCCTCGCCCCCCCCCCTGGCTACGCGCCTGCTGGTGAGAGCAAAAAATTGAAATTTCCGAAAACTTCTGAATTCTTATGAAACATTAGGAAAATTCCCTAAAACGGTCTGAATTCATTTATAGTTTAAAAACCGTGTCAAACCTTAAAGTCATAAAAACTTGTCGATTTCTGGCCTGCACTTTATTTCTGAAATGAGAAAAATTTTGGTCTTGTGCGCGCTCTTTCTAGCGACAGCAATAGAAATTATATATATACAGAAAAAGATCAGTGAAAGTGCTCATAGAAATTGTTACTGGCTCTCAATTTCACAAAAATCGCTAGTTTTGTTAGGAAGGAACCCCGCCCCCAGACTCTCAGCAATTACTTGTAACCCTATACTCCGTTATCTTTGGGTTGGAATTAAACCTTTCTAAAAATGCTCGAACTAAAACACAAACGTCCATGGTTAACGTGAGTAAGCTAGTGTGGATTTGCAACGAGCACTGCATGTTCAAATTATGAAATATAGTCAAGCGGGGAAAAAACCCACTCGCCAATGCGGGATAAAACCCACCCCCAGTGTGGGCTTACCGGTATGAGCTATCTAGGATTTTAATAGCAGAAGAGCATCCAAAATAACCCTGGAGGGTGTATTATGGTAGCTCCCTATGCTTCCCTGCAAATTTTTTGGGACTTTGAAATTTTTGGTCCGACCAAGTGCCGAAATTTGGCAAACTTTGCCGGGCCTGCCTGAACTACTGGAAAGACTTGGACCAAAGCGGATTATATGTACCTGTAGGGCATCTGTTGCGCTTCATGATGATATATGCCACACTGCTCTGACCCCTCCGGTGCGACCTGGGGGAGACCTGGAGTTGGCGGGAAAAAAACCCACGGCGGGAAAAAACCCACTTTTCAAAATTTTTTCTAACCATTGACCGGAAAGGTCAAACCAATACATACATTTGTTTAATAGAGCCTATAGATTAAATTGATATAGGTTTTACCTGGGTTCGTATTGTTATGGGTGGTCCAGGGGTCTAAATCGGACACGATGACATTTCCAGCCAAAATTTCAATTTTGACCAAAAATGCTTATTTTTGCCTTAAAATGGGTCTAGCTTGGCTCTAAATACATGAAAAACACGTTTTCTACACGATAGGATGCTTAAACTGCCGAAAATAATATTAATAATAATTATAAATAATTATTAATAATAATTTTTAAAAATTTCCAAAATTTGCCTATGTTTATGTGTTAAAGATACGTACATTTTCAAATGACCATATGACCTCAATTTTAGTACAAAAACTAATATATTTTGATGCAGTTGTACTAAAAACAACCCGCTCTTTCATTTGGAGTGGTTAGAAATGCTCCTGGCAACTTGCCAAAAATTTTTTGGGGTGGGTTTTTTCCCGCAGTTTGTTTTTTCCCGCCAATTTGGGACAATTTTTCTCGCTAACGGTACACCCTAGAGAGGTGTTCTATAGCTCATAAGAAAGCTTACGACTAGGCCCAGCTACCTGTATAATCAGCATCTCGATATGTCAAACCATTAAAAAGTTTTGGCCAAAAATCTGAAATGTGGGGTTTTTTCCCGCTTGACTATACATACGTAGGCCCAATTAATATACGTTTGGGTATACCCAGTCCGCGATGCGGAAAAAACCCTTCGCCAGCGTGAATCACCCATATGAGCTAAAGTCTGACACAAAAATGTGTGTACAAAACCTGTAAGGCCTCCAGTGAACTCAATATACGCCGTAACCCCATAAAACCATATATTTTCGGAATCCTTGCAGCGAGATGAACATTTTTATAAAATTTAAATTTTTTTAAAATTTCAAAAATTTTAAAAATATCGGTTTTTCGGGGAATTTTTCGGACCGTTCAAGCTATTCAGCTCATTCCTTCAGAAAAATTTTCCCGTCGAAGACGCATCGATTGACACAAGAACGAAAAAAATCGGTTGAGAAATATAAGCATTTTATTCCAAATTTTCGTTTTTCCATTTCCTTTGATGTTTGCCGCTTTTCGAAAGTTTGACTGGTTATTACTCGCGACTCGCTCAACTTAAAATTTTTTCGATTAGATTTTCAGGACCGCCTAGGCGTCCGCTTTGACCTCATATATGTGGTATTTCAAATTTTGAAAATCGATTTTTTTGAAAAATACCACTTTTTGACCAAACATTTCGGCAAAGAAGAAGATTTAGCAAAAGTGAATAAAAATAACATGATCATAAAGTTCAAGCTGAGCTGAATCCAACGATATAACGCTTTTCTTGCTGCGACTTATATTGCGCCAGCAATTGAATTTTTAAACAATATCCTTATTTCAGCTGGTTTTTGGCTCTCTTTGATGTTGCCGCCGTGATTTGACTGAAGCAGTGTAAAACTAGAAAAAAACTGGCTGAAATATGGGATATTGTTTTAAAAATTCATTGCTAGGCACAGTAAATCGCAGCAAGAAAAGCTTTACATCGTTGGATTCAGCTCAGCATGAATTTTATGATTATGTTATTTTTGTTCACCTTTGCTGGAATCTTTGCTGAAATTTTTGGTCAAAAAGTGGTATTTTTCAAAAAATCGATTTTCAAAATTTGAAATACCACATATATCAGGTCAAAGCGGACGCCTAGGCGGTCCTGAAAAATCCAATCGAAAAATTTTAAGTTGAGCGAGTCGCGAGTAATAACCATGGGTCAAACTGCAAGCGGCAAACATCAAAGGAAATGGAAAAACGAAATTTTGGAATAAAATTCTTATTGTCTCAACCGATTTTTCGTTCTTGTGGTTCAATCGATGCGTCTTCGGGACCCAAGGAGAAAATTTTTTTCTGAAGTTGAATGAGCTGAATAGCTTGAACGGTCCGAAAAATTCCCCGAAAAACCGATATTTTAAAATTTTTTGAAATTTTAAAAAAAATTTTAAATTTTTTGATTGGTCAAGTTTTCTGTCCTAAGTTCACTCAGTTCATTACATATACCAGTCGAGCAGGGTGAGCCGTTGTTTTTTTCCCCCACTTTGCCGGTGATGCTTTTTTCCCCCCTCTGACTATATTTTTCAAAAAATCGATTTTCAAAATTTGAAATACCACATATATCAAGTGAAAGCAGGCGCCTAGGCGGTCCTGAATATCTAATCGAAAAAATTTTCCGTTAAGCGAGTCGCGAGTAATAACCAGTCATAGTTGCAAAAAGCGGCAAACATCAAAGGAAATGGAAAAACGAAATTTTGAAATAAAATGCTTATTTCTCAACCGATTTTTTCGCTCTTGTGTCAATCGATGCATCTTTGGACGG
This sequence comes from Trissonchulus latispiculum, assembly GCA_030248195.1. NCBI lineage: Eukaryota > Metazoa > Nematoda > Enoplea > Enoplida > Ironidae > Trissonchulus > Trissonchulus latispiculum. The sequence goes on from JASAND010014163.1 coordinate 37,307, forward strand.
GAAAATTTTTCTGAAAGAATTAGCTGAATAGCTTCAACGGTCCGAAAAAAATCCCCGAAAACCCGATATTTTAAAATTTTTGAAATTTTAAAACATCTAAATTTTATAAAAATGTTTGTCTCGTGCAATGATTCCGAAAATATATGGTTTTATGGGGTTACGACGTATATTGAGTTCACTGGAGGCCTTACAGATTTTGTACACACATTTTTGTGTCAGACTTTAGTTAGTCAGTGAACCTGGCGTGCAATCCCCGGTGCTGCAGTCAAGTCACGACTTGGGGAATATTATCGTCTATATTTACGCTTACGCTTAGTCTCAAGCTTAGGCTGAGGTCTATGCTTAAGTCCCTTTAATACATAAAGATCGAAAAAGTTGCCGAACAATTTTTTCAAAAGTTGAAAGTTTTGATGCCAATCGAAGCGACTTGCCTCGCTATCCCGAGCACAGACATCAAATTTATTGCAAAACTTGATTTCCCTGTCCAGGTTCTCATGATCCGTTAGATTCTCTGAACTCTACTGTACTGAAGTTGTAGCATGATTGTTTTAAAAAAACTAGATCAGGATTCGCGGCCATTCGCAAATTTGAAAGTAAGCAAACTTAGCCGTAATGACGTGACATCGTTTCCTTGAGCAAGAAACTTAGGTCACTACTCCGCCGGTCGGATGAGGCGTTAAATTGGTGGTCCGTATGTTGCCTTGCTGTGGGTAGTTCACGCTAAAGGACCATTAATCCACCTATCGTCAGGAGTAGAGCGCAGAGTCCCCGGCGGAAAGGCACCCCCACCTACGGGATCAACCAATACTCTTGCAACGTGACCAGTCTACCCTTGTGAAGTGGTGCTGGGTACAAATGAGTCAGCTACTTTAATTGGTCAAATTTCCTTTGGCTTGCTTCATAATCCCCCTCAGATGCGATAGAGAGAGACCTGGAGCGCTGACGGGCGAATGAGCAGTTAATAGAGATAGACAGCTCGGAGCCGCAATGCTTCCCAACTGTGTGGAATGGAGCCAGGCAACACTGCCAGAGTCCTACAATTGCACCTGATCGACCAGCTAATTCGACGACACCGACGATGAAAGTGGGCAAAGCATAGTGTTTGCTCTGATAACTGAGATCATTATGTCCTACTCTTGAGATAACTAAGAATGTATATAGCCCTCGTTTATAACTCTAAACGCTTCAGAAATCACTGCACAAAGAGCTAAATTGGGTTTCGTCACTCACACTAACAAGTAAGTGAGCGTATGTATGCCCTGTTTCGAGGGTTTATCTTCAGTAGTCCGAGTTTCATATGTCAGAATTTCATTAGTCAGAAACTAACATTTCAAACTTTCATTAGTCAGAATTTCATTAGTCAAAATTTAGGTTATTGAAATAATATAAGTTGAACTTTCATTTGTCAGAATTTCATTAATCAGAATTTTGCAAAAAATGCAATTTTATTCCTGACGTGAAGTCTAACAACACGGCTAATCTAGATGATAATGTTATAAAATGGCCTCTAGTTGACACAGATACATATATGTGCCTTGGCATCACCACCAGCAACGAATAAAACTCTTTTCAAAAGGTTTCCCCAACAACTTGGTTGGCTCCGCCTACACCTACCTAGTACCTACATCTTACAGACAGGAAATGACGATAGGCTGTTTCGTTCGAACCCTAACGAATCAGAATGGCCAAGAGTACGTAATGACTGTTGGATTATGTACTCTTGATATGGCTCAAATCACCAAGGGTCTTTTTAGGGAAGAGTTAAGAGCTACGAAAGACTGGTTTAGCTCGGCTCTTCTCTACTCTACCCTACTTTTATCGGGAAAGGCCCTAAGATTGTGCATAAACGTGCAACAGTTTGAAGAAACTTGGAAAATAAAATTCTGACTTAGTGCATAAACGTGCAAAAGTTTGAAGAAACTTGGAAAATAAAATTCTGACTTACGAAATTCTGACTAATTAAATTCTGACTAATGAAATTCTGACTTATGAAATTCTGACAAATGAAAGTTCAACTTATATCATTTCAAAATTTAAATTCTGACTAATGTGGCTAGTGTGGCTCTTGTCACATTCTTAGTTATTCTGTACTCCATCCATCACCTGTCTTAAGTTAAAACTATCAAATATCTTATCGTTTTGCTTGGATTGCCAACTAAAACAGACACCGGTCGGTCGGCCCACGAAAAACAGGGCCTGTGAACTACAGTACTTGAGGGGTTAAGAAAGCCTACCTATTTTAAAGGTGCTTTAGTTTTTTAGATGCATGAAGCTTGGATTGGATGCTTTTTGACTTTTAAAATCCGCGTTCCTAGATTTAATAATCTACACTTCGTAAAAGAATAAAAATTTGATTTTACTTGCAAAAAGCATTAGAATCAACAAGATAGAAGGAACAGTAACAAACAGCAACAAAATAGATACAATTTTAACAAGCAAAAGTTAAGTTACATGTCGTCTGCCAATGCAATACAAATAGAGTTAATGTACATTCCTTGTAACAACAACAAGCAAAGAATTAGTAACTAAAAAGCAACCCAAATAACAAAAGCTCATGAAAGACGTTGGCTCTAGGTCGAAGTTGGAGGAAAGACAAGAATTGATTTCTAATATCCAGGGGCCAATCGAGCGGGCGGGCAGTGCTGACATCCGCCGGGACTTCCGTCCTGACCCGGAGACCCGGGACTTCCGGGGGTTCCTGGGGTTCCGTTGTTCCCTCGACCGCCGGGATCGCCGCCTGGACCTCGAGGTCCCGGACCCCCCGGTCTTCCGTCTCCACCTGGAACTCCGGGGACACCTGGACTTCCTGGTCGTCCGGGTTGACCTGGCTGTCCGGTAGGGGGCTGAGGGGCGGGTCGAGTTGTGCCGGGTCCGCCGGGAGGTCCCTTTGGTCCGGGCCGTCCTGGGGGTCCCGGTGGTCCTTTGGGTCCCTGTGGTCCGGGGCCTCCGGGTTGGGCTCCGCGACCGCCAATCCCGTTGGGACCCGGTTCTCCGGGTGGTCCTCGAGGTCCCGGGGGTCCTTGGGGTCCGGCCCCGGGCTCGCAGGGACACTGGGGAGGGAAGGGGTCGATGGGTTCGTTTTCTTGGGCGTCCCGACCCGGATTTCCTCTTCCGCCGTCCTCACCAGGAGGTCCATCCCGACCGTCGTTTCCGGGAGGTCCGGCCGGTCCAGTGGGTCCCTGTTGACAGCAGCCTGAAAGAGACACACCGAAAAGTGAGACTAAGGGCCTTTTCCAGAAAGGATAAAGTAGAGTTAAAATTAACTTGATCCTTTTCATGTAAGAGTTAAAAGATGGAAACTCAAGCTTGAGTGGAGCTAAAGCTCTACATAACTAAACAGCAGAACTGTACTCTACTGTACTCTTTCTTGAAAAGGCTCTCAGTCAAGACTGTTACTAGCTTCTACCAAGAGTACATAATATAAGAGTGTGCCACTAGGCATACTCTATTTTATCAGAGCTAAAACTATGCTCTGCACGCTAACGGCCCACCCCCCCCCCGCAAATTAGACCCTTCACTTCAAAGAATTTTGTGCGCTATGTTTGTGTTCTAAAGCTCGAAGCAGGCACAAAATTCGCTAACACATTGCTTGTGTTTTCGAGCTTAAGCACATAAACATAGAGCGAGTGAGCGTACCCCCGTTTCGCCTAGGTACTGATTTGCGGGGGGGCTCACTAGGGTCTAATTTGCGGGGGGGGGGGTGGGCCGTTAGCGTGCAGAGCATAGTTATTGCTCTGATAACATAGAGTATGCCTAGTGGCACACTCTTATATTATGTACTCTTGCTTCGTCTAAGTTGGTGAGTCCATGTTTGTACTGGGAAAAAGGATTATAGCAATTCTCGGGGTCGGGAACAATTCGCAGATCATTTTAGCAAGCGATACCGCATGAGGTACCAAAGGTTTCGAATTCGAATTGACTCGGAATTTGGATTTGAATACCTTGGATTCCAATTTCGGTTACAGCTCATGTCACAAAGCTTCAGTGAGTCGGTCGATTTGAGCGAGGTTCAGTGGTGCAAGCCTCGCCAGCTTTTGATGGAGTGTGACACTCTTTCTTTCTTTCTTTAGTTCGCTGACTCACTTAATGCTTTGTGTTGGGCTCAGAAGCTCAGCCGCATCCCTATGCGTAGTGTCTGCTTGAGCATAGAGAACGAATTTTCTTGATACTCCAAGGCTCAGTCTGCGAGCATGCTGCGTATGATGATATGCCGCTTGTCATACTCTTATGTATTATGTACTCTGATGGAGCTTACAAGTAGAAAGCATAGTGGCCTGTCGAGTGACTCGTTTGAAGGCTTCGTATGGTGCTGCGTATGATACTCTTATGTATTATGTACTCTGATGGAACTTGAAGCCTGGATCGGATCGGTTAAATTTTTAGCTGCCGATCCGATCCGATCCACATCACTACAGGGTGCTTATTCCGCTTGTCATACTCTTATGTATTATGTACTCTGCTGGAGCTTACAAGTAGACAGCATTGAGGCCTGTCGAGTGACTCGTTTGAAGGCTTCCAGCGAAGGGTCCGGTTGGAAATCCAACGACTCTCGATACATGTCACGTGATCGCGCCTAGAAATAAAAAATCGAAGCAATATATACTTACTAATCAATTGACACAGAATTGGTTTGAATGCTTTTGGCTGAGAATCCCAAATCTCTGCAGGTGAAGCGTTCATTTTATATGCTGATGAACTTGAAAAATTCATTTTACAGTGATGGCTCTACATTACAACATTCGGCTTTCGATACCAACGTTCTGCCGATGTGACTACAGTGGCTAAATCAAACCAAGCTTGAGTTCAAACCCATTAATGTGTATTCCAGTTTATACAGATTAAAAAATGGTTCATGACGAGGAGAATTAAGGCTACAATAATTGATAGCAATATGTTGTCTGAACTAAAATCGTATAACGTACCGTTTCAGTTTGCTTACAACAAAATTACTTGTATGAATAAGTAACCGTTAAAATTTCTGTATCGTACTGTAAGACATTTACTACACCTCGCAGTTTACTACTACTACTACTACTACTACTACTACTACTACTACTACTACTACTACTACTACTACTACTACTACTACTACTACTACACTCTACCTTGCAGTAGGCGACTTCGCCATGAATTGTGGCCTGTAGCGTCTGAACGTAGTTGAAGACGAGTGGAAAGGAGACGAGACAGGTCGTGATGGAAACGGTCGCGAAGACAACGGCGGTGAAGGCAAGAACCCGGTTGGACGGAGAAATGGACCCCCCGGCTCCGGACATTTTCTCGTACTCGCCCATTCTGAATTAGGATTCGAGATTCCGAAATTCCACTTCAGGAAGCAACAAACAAGACGGTTTAGACTAGAGCCACTGTTCTGACAAAACCCGCAGAAAAGTAGCACTTAAATAGTCAAACGTGTTAGTCAAAAATCACTGACCACTGAAAAGTCGTTTGTTTTGCACCAATTGACTGTAATCGTTCAAATTTTCTCTTTCAGTAATTTTTTAGATTTTGTTTCTCGGAAAAGTGGATGAATTTAAGAACCACTTAGATTTGTTACTTTCGAATCATCCGAAAAACATCAACTTTTGTAAAACTGTCACATTAAATAAGACAAAACAATGACATAATTACACAGTCAATTGATGTTAGAATTTAACTTCAGAAGGAACTAGTGCAGGAAATAGAAAACATTAGAAAATAACAATAATGGAAACTGTTGAAATAAGAAACCGCTAAAACACACAGTTCAACGACGCTTGAAGTGCAGGTAAGAATATTGCAACTTCAGTTGATGTTGTACTTTGATAATTGGATCTCTTTAACTATTTCCCCCCCCCCCCCCCAAAAAGACCCAATTTAACTATTTCCCCCCCCCCCAAATTGGAAACTGTACGTAAAGTCGTATTTTAGTAACCGCAAATGTAATATACCCAAAATGAAAGTGACAACAGATGCCTATAATCAATTTGTATGTAACTAAAAACATTAAATTTTCAAAAAATTTCAAAAAAGGTAAATTTAAATAATCTTGAATTTTAAAAATATTTAATGTTTAATTTTCATGAATTATTTAAGTTATCGTTAGGTTCATTATATATACTAAATTTAAGAATTAGCTTGAGCTAATAAATGATTTAAACTATAAATATTTTTAATTTGAACATAAAGAACTGGAAGATTATTTTATTTTTCGTTCAGATGCGTCAGAATCACCCAGACAACTTCTATCACCTTTATTTCAACCTTTAAATACATCTTAACACATATGACCCCAATTTAACTATTCCCCCCCCCCCAAACGAGTTGGGGGGGGAATAGTTAAAGAGATCCGGATAATTTAGACGATTTGATTTTTATTATCATGATTATTTCATATTATCAATTATTATCAGTGCTGCAAAGTGCATTACCAGAAACGTGGCTCCGAAAAGTTGGTTAAAAAACAGCTCAACAAAGTTCATACAAGGAAAAACTATAAGCTATAACTAAAAACGTTTCTTTCTTTTTCTTAAAAATATTCTTCCTTTTTGTTCAGCTTTGTAGAGAAAACTTCAAGAGCTAGGGGTAACAAACAAGCTTCCTATTCATCGATTTTGCCCAGATTCAATTATAATACTAATTTATTTAATTTATTAATTATAATATTAATTTTATATTGTTATAAGTTTATTATAATTATTAATCATGGTAATCATGGTATAACTCTCTATGCTCTCTCCCAGCAACATGACAAGTTCGTGTTAATTTTTTATTGGTCTACAGGAATTATACTATGATAAGTCAAGCAGGGACAAGAAACGATGTTTAAGCTGGACTGTTACACTTTTAGTCGAACTTCTCAAAATCAGCCGTTTACGTGCAAAGGATGTTTTGGTTAGACTGTGGATGGCGTGGCGCTTGTGATAATCTTATGTATTATGTGCTCTCATGGTGTGACTTAGGGCCTTTTCTTGAATAGGTTAAACGAGTTAAAATTAACTTGATCCTTCACGTGGATTTAGTTAAGGTGGTGATTCCTTTTGGGCACATATTGTTATTTGGTGGCGTAAATCAAGACGAAATTTGATGAAACTTTCCGAAATAAGTTCTTTTAGCGTTCTAACACCTTCCGCGCAATCCGGATTCAAAAATTCGAGATTTCCGGTCAGAGTGGTTTTTCCCAATTTTTGAACGTTTGGCAGCAGCAATACAGTTATGACTATATTCATTTGAAAGATCTCATTGAGCTTCACATTTTTGGTTTTTAAAGTAAGTTTCTATCTTTTCTCTACCGTGAGATATAGCCGATTTTCTAGTTTTGGCGTCGAAAACTAGTCATTTTTGCAGAAATCAAATAATCCAACATTTATTGAACTACGCAAGCCGTAAAATCAAACTAAGGGCGTCGATCTGAAGGTCTCACAGGGACAAATAATCCGACGCATGATCGTCTTCCAACTACTATCCTGTAGGCTGCTATCATGAGAAATGTAGTTTTTGCAAAAACACGACCAATTTTTTTCCAAAGATTGTGGAGCATTCACAATGCGAGCTGGGGGGCTGCTACTGAAAAAATGTGTTCTGCACAAATATACCCAGGGACGACTTTTTAGATGCCCCGATTGCTGCTTTCTAGCCATAGTAATCGCTTGACAAATTTGGAAAAAGTAGGTAAAATCCAGGTTATGCACACATTTCAGCTTATTTCTCTATAACGAAGAGCGATTTCACAATAAATAAAAAATCGTCCCCAGCTATTTGATGGAGGTATCGAATGCTATAACCGATGTCTCGCGAAAAAATTTACTTGAGTCTGCAAAAATTCTGGAAAATTATACTTCTTCTAAAATGTGTTAAAAATATTTTAGAAAAGCAACATCAGTTTCATGGCATGCATTAAAAAGAGAAAATGCCAAGCTACATTTTGATATAAAAATGGCTTCTTAACTCCAAGAAATGAATGAGTTATAATGGTGCAAACTAAATGTGACCAAAGGGAATCACCACCTTAAGAGGTAAAAATTTTTAATCCCCTGGGGCCATTAAATTAAAATTTTCGTGTTAAGCAGAGATAAAATTGTTAACTCTTCGGCCCCAGTGTTAAAACTAACTCCTTCAACTCTACTCTTTTTAGGTGCCCACAGTTTAGGTAGCTGATGCCGAAATGCAGCAACCATTCCCCTACCTATCCATAAAAATAGTAAATTTAGCACGAATGTAGTAGTTTCAACATTAGAGCAAGAGTCCATAATAATTTCCCTTATATTATGGAAGAAGAGTAAGCCACTAGAGGGCTCCTCTTTTTGGCATTGCGCAACGGTGCTCCGACCACAATACGCGAATGTTCCCCCGTTTGGGGGGGGGGGTCGCCAAATCATACCCCCTCCCCTCCGTTTAGTGGGGGGAGCGGTAGCCGACAGTGGTCCCCGTTTGGTGGGGGGGGGGAAGCCAAAGTGGGCCCCGTTGGGGGGGGGGGCGCTGAAAGAGGTCCGCGTTTGGGGGGCTGTCGCTCAAGCAGGCTAAGTTTGGCTCATTCTGATTGGCTGTTGGCGACCCCCCCCCCCCAACGGGGACCACTTTTTGTGACCCCCCCCCCAAACGGGGACTCATTTTCGAATAAAACAAAAACTACCGTACTCCTCTGCTCTACATCCCCCACCAAACGGAGGGGGGGTTTCTGCAATCTGATTGGCTGTTGACTACTTCCCCCCAACAAACGGAGGGGTGTATGCGCTGTCGATTTGGTCGACCCTCCAAACGGGAGAACATTCGCGTATTGTGGGCGGAGCACCGTACGCAATGCCAGGAAGAGAAACCCTCTAGTGGCTTACTCTTCTTCTATAATATAAGGGAAATTATTATGGACTCTTGATTACAGTGTATACCTAATAATAATATTAAACTCAAACCGAGAGCCAAAGCTTAGCTTATACCAAATCGTAGCACGTAGCAACCGGTCCCTTAAGTATTCATAAGAAGTCCAATATAGGACGGTTTTATTGCTTCTTGTAACATTAAACTAAAATATTTTACATTTTGCGCATGTTGTGTGGCTTTTTAACCAAGCATTTGGAGTAAGCCTGAATACGGTGTCTGGTATGTAACCCCGGTGCTAACTTCACGATGTGACAGACCGAACAATTTGCAAGGTTCCTTGTCAAAAGTGTGCGATGTTCGAATATGAAGTAAGTTATTTGGGGTTGGCCTACTAATAGGCTACAAAATCAGACCTAGTGCGGTAATAGAGAAGCTCTGTACCAAAACTCAGCCAGTAATTCAATTCCTTCAAAAAATACAAAACAAATGATTTCTCAAAGACGTGAATGCTCGACGAATGTTTCTAGGTAATGGGATGCAGGCAAGGGAATATAGGTCTTCTATTTGTGTTAAACAAAGAGAAAATGGCGCCTCATATGTTCATTAAATTTCATCGCAATTTTTAGATATTACGCCATATAAATGTTAGTTAACAATGCGAACAACAGAGCGCAACTTAAAAATTAAAAAAATTGGATGGTCTGAATTTTTGGGTGGTGGACTAAAAAAGTGTC
>JASAND010014164.1:0-35017 GCA_030248195.1 Trissonchulus latispiculum
ATTTTGGACAACTTGTGGCCACAAGTCACAAGTTCACAAGTTGTGGCTTGTGAACTTGTGACTAATGATGAAATCGGCCCCTGGTCAGTTTCTGGAGTGGATAACATCCGAAAAATTCAATAGTATAAATTCCTTTTAGTACAAATTCTGAGGTTTTACGTTCACAAATATCTGAATATCCTTATTTCAGCAACACACCAAATTCAGAATACACTATAGTGATGTGGATCGGATCCATAGAGAATTCAGTGGCGTAGCCAGAAAAAATTTCTGGGGGGCACATCCAAAAAATTTTTAACACCTATATACCCTAATTTTCAAAATCGCTATTCCATCGTTGCAGGCTTTTTTCGCATCACTTTTATACGTGCCATCTGAACATGCTGAAATTCCCAGAGGTACATGTTGTATATATAAATACTGCAGCTGCAGAAATGACAAGCTATTTTATAATTTTTTGCGTTATCATTGAAGATTGCATATAATTCAATTACTTGAAAGCGTGTATATATCCGACTCTAGCCAACCCAGCTATCCATCCTTAACTGGTCGGTAAATGGGTACCACTACGGTGGGAAGGTAACAGGAGTCTGTGCAGAAGGGCCGGCCCCCCTTCCACGGATGCAGTCATCATTTGAGGTGACACTCCTGGCTCTACGGCTGAGAATCCGGGGATGAGCACCGGCACCCCATGTCCTGTGGCAGGACGGAGATATCTCCTGGGGTAAACCTTTACCTTTTTACCTTTTTAAAGCTGCAAAAATTGACGAAATTGATTTGTGGCGGAATGAACAACCAGATATCAGCAGCAAAAACTTCATTTACCAGATAAAATTTCGGTCAGAATTTCGCCTCGTTTGCCAGTTCGACGATTTGAAAAACTCAAGGCAATCCCATCTGGTCGATTCGATCCGAAGACGTATCGGCCCGATCTGCCGACCCGACCCAATCTACATCACTGATACACTATCAAAGTAGTTTAGAAGCTTCAAATAAACGTTCATTTTCCACTATATGCATTTTTTAGTAAATTTAATAGCGGAGTAATCGTATAGTATTCGAAAAATTTTGCGGGTATTTGCGGGTGTCAGTTGACTGCGGGCCGCGGGGCGGGGAGGGGCGGGTCGCCAAAATGGTACCCGCTTCCAACTCTGGTATTGTCAACAGGAACTCCTCTAATTTTTACAACTTGAGAGGGCGGTAAAATATACAAAAGTTACTTTTGTGAAAAATACAGGAAGCTCTGCTAGTGACTGACCGCACAGAAGCACCGCAACCGGCACGAGGTGCTCAAAGGGGGCAGGAATTTGGCAAACATGTTGAACAATTTACAATTGTAAGAAAGATGCTAAAAGCTCGAGAGGAAAGCACATTCTAAAGTTGGCATGAAATGGTGGAAATTATGTCTCTGTAAGCAGGAACAACTATGATATTGGACAGCGGGCCTTTGTAAACTGAAACATTACACTTACTGAGCTAGTCAGAACGGAAGCCTCTTGGTTCGATTCTCATCGAATTCTACTTCACACGCAAAATGGCTACTTTATCGTGCAGGCGGGTACATGGGAACTTGAAGTACAGTGAATGCCTACTTTTCTAATCAAAACTTGCAGCCGCCCCTGCCCCCCCAAATGGAAAAACTACGATTACGTATTTTCTTCCTAGTACAGATTAACATTCAGGTCTCTTCAGACGGAAACATTTGCTGCGTTTAGACTCTCAGACACCACTGCTAATCCGACCACACAAAGTGACTAACAATAAAATCACGAATGGTACCTAACGGAAAAAACAGGAAATGTTCAGAAAAACCCAAACTCCAAGTTTGCAATATATTTTACTGAATCAACAAATAAACACACATACACAAAATATATCACCAATCCAATCATAAACAGATCAACAACAGTCAAATGAAAAAAACTTAAAATATTTTCATAAATCTCATAAATATCAGTACGTAACCTAATATTTACTAATATTTTAAAATCATTTTAATCTTCATTTTGAGCCACTATCCGAAGTGGTGGTGGGAGGCTGGGAGGACTCAAAGCTGTGACTCTGGAGTCGGCGCATGATCAGCAGTCCCATCCGTCTAGAGGGCGTTCTGTTCAGATAGTCCTTTCGAGCCTCCGACTTCTGCTGGTCCAGGAATTGGTTCAGATTCCGGACAATTTCTTCGCCAATTTCCGGGGCGGCCGCCTCGAACTGATGCGAGCGCCACTCGTAGGGCTGCTTGTCGCTGCGATGCACAATGCGAAACAGACATTTGCCTAAAAAAATCAACAGACTGAAGATATTGCGAAAAATAAATCAAGGAATTAACGTGAACAGCAGGCTTCGATCCAGGATTTTACAAACGTTCTCAAAAACATTTAGAAGGGAATTATTTATTCAAAACTTTATCGTCTGCCAAAGAGCATAAAACCTAAAATAAAGTAGATGGCATACATACTTTTCACGTCAATAAATTCGGCACCCCCTACCCTGTCCAGAGGGTAAACAACGGCAGAGGTTAGGGAGGCTTTCACGGTTGATCGGAGCATCCGATCCGTTAAGCTCAGCTTTCGATGGGACTGCAGCGGCAGCATTTCAATGCGATCCGAGCAAATTCCTAAATAGTGAAAAAAGAAATAAAATTAAAATATGCTATTTGCTACTGTACAGAAAATAGGATCCTCAAGATAAAAGATGATAAATAAAAAACAAAAATTCACTACAGTAGTAGCTCTTCAAACTGGACGAAATACAACCCAAATTATTTTGAACAACTATATAATCTTACCCAACTGGACAGAGGGACCATTTTTCAGTTTATTGTACAGATTAACCGTGTAGAAGTGGCAGATCCCTGGGGGGCCCGGGGGCAGAATTGTGTCCCCCGATTTTGTGGTGGGGGTTGGTGGGGAACAGTTCAGAATTTCCAAATCGCCCAGAAGGGGATTGCGACCCCCGTTTGCTCCTTCGGGTCGCTGCAGAACGTCGGCACGAGCAGCTGGAAAAATCAAAATCAAAACAAAAAAAATATTTTATACAAAAACACTTATGTAAATTGGGAAAGAATTTATGTAAATTGGGAAAGAATTTTTTCAAAAAACCATCACAGTCAGTTCAACTAAAAATTGTGAAAAGAGTGATGCACTTTTTAGGTCACCCAAATTTCTGTTCAAAATAGATATACACCTATAGCTTAGAGCTGTAGAAATTTCTGTAACAACAGATAAAATAACAAAACAACATGGCAAATAAATTAAAAAAGTAAACTTTTTACCATTTTTTCTGACCACATAGAACTGATTTGTGCCGACAGATCGCACAGTGGAATCCAAGGGGAGCGCGGACCCGGGGCAGTCCAGACGCTCGATGTTGTACTCCAATTCTAAACAGAGAAGAGAAATAAAATAGGGAATACAAAATTAGCAGTATAAAAATATTATGTAGGATAAAATAAAGATTATCTGAATTTCTGATAAAAAATAAATAAAGTTCAAATAGCAAAACTTTTGAATTTACCAAAATTTCAAATTTTAAGATAAACTAATTTGCACCTAGTCACAGTCAATTGTAAATTGGCGTATGGTCATTGCCCCCCAATCAGTCAGCCAGGCTTATTTTTACTGGAGGGAGCCCCCATTCGAGGTCCCCCCATAAATCTTGACTTCCCCCCATAGCCCAAAAAATTGCCATTTTTACCCTAAATTTTCAAAACTTTTTCCGGCTTCGCTGGAATTACGAACTTTAAAAAATACCTAAAATTAGTCATTTTTTAGCGATTTTTGGGAGTTTTTATACAAAAAACGTAAAAATCTGCAAACTTTTTTCTAAAATATGTCCTCCCCCATTTTGGTGAGCCCTCATCGATGGGGGGCAACTTTAAACCTCCCATATCGCCCCGCCCCATAAATTTTGGCCTAAAAATAAGCAAGTCAGCGATACGCCACAGCGCAGCAGCAGAGCATACCAGTTCTATCCGGTTCATTGGAGCCGCGTCGGACGCGTCGCATGGCCAAGGCCTGGTCCCGAATCTCACGGAGGGTCGTCGCCACGTCCTCCACTGCAACGGCATAGATGTCACTGTTGTCAAAATGGCTGCAAACAAAAAAAACAAAAACAACTGCCAAAAACAGAATAGAACCCAAAAAGAAACATCACAAAACGTTATAAAAAAACCAGATTGGAAGGAAGTCAAATTTAATTAGGCCATGAAACCGTAGGAACTATACTGTTAAGGGGACACGAAAGGAAAATGTCTCAGAACCAGGCTTCCACAAAAAATTGTAAAAACAATTACTAAAACCACAAGGGGTTTGAAAACAGCGTCAAAAATTGAAATTCCACATTCACTTCGTCACATTGGTATGGTAAAATCAGTATTATTTTTCAAAACTGCAGTCTTCATTAACAAAAACAACCAGGCCTGTTTTTCGGTTGAAACGTGACCCAAAAGAGCCAAATCAGCTTCCTCCCCCCGTCCACGGCAGTTAGTTAGGGGGGATTCTTGGTGAAAGAAAGAAAGCCAACAAATTATTATTATTATTATTATTATTATTATTATTATTATTATTATCATCGAATGTCGATGTCTAATCCAAGAAGGTATCCAAGAAGGTAAATACATACACTTCCATTTTCCAACGTGGCAGGGAGCCGCTGTTTGGAGAGCGTTGCGGGCCAGAGGTCAGGGCACTGGGCGGTGCCGCTTTGTCCCGTCGTCTTTGTGGGGGGCAGGGCACCAGGGCAAGTTTGGGAAATTCGAATTTGGACAGGAGTTCATGGGGGTCCAGTGGGGGTAGGTCTTCGTCTAGCTCTCCATTTTCTTCCGCCACGCACAGCATGTAGCGGGATAGGTCTGTGCTAAAATGACGTAAGTAATCAAGTAGTAATTAATTAAAAGTATGTAATTAGGTGAAAATTTAAGAAGTAATAAAATTTAATTTAAATTTAATTCACCTTGCAAAAGATTCACCTAAGTACTCTCCTAGGAGGGTACTTAGGAGGATGTTTTTAGAAGGGAGTTTAGAAGATGTGCCGTTTCAAAAAATTTCTGTCAAGTCTACCTAGAGCTGCCCCTGATTTAGAAGAAAATGTAGGAGTCGTGCATAGCACTTGTAGCTTAGCAGAATATTTTAAAACATAATTTTGCTAAGTCGTGACCACATAATCTGATCTTAGGAGCGCTCCTAGGCTTAGTTAGGACTTAGGAGGACAACGCGGTCCCGATATCAATATCCAATTTTCTCAATGAATTATAAAAGTTATTGGACAATAAATAACGTCATGAACAGGAAGACAGACCACTCCATTCCAGAGATTGCAGCCTTTCCGTGGTGGAGTGGATCCTCCCCAGGCCCCAGTCCCCACTGGTCCCTGTGGAGCCTGAAATTGCTATCACCCCCAGGTCCCAATGGAACCTGCCAGCATGTGGGCAAAGCGTTGGCCCCCACAGGCTACCCCCATCCCACCTCAAACCCGGCCGGGTTTTCCCCGAGGGGCGGCACTGAACCGGCCAAGTTCCGCTCCACTGCAGTTCTGGCGCTAATGTCACTACTGCTAATGTTGTTGGCCGGTGATATCCATCCTAATCCGGGACCCGGTCCTTCTGTTCCGTACCCCTGCGGCAAATGCCGCGTCAACGTCCCATGGAAGGCATGGGCGATTCAGTGCACCTTTTGTTCCCTTTGGTTTCACCAGATATGCTCAGACCTGTCAGTCAGAGAAATCCGCCAGTTCGAACGGACAGGAGATCAGGGTTGGGCGAGACCGAGATTTTACCGAGACCGAGACCGAGAACGAGACCGAGACCAAGGTACCGAGACCGAGACCGAGACCGAGACTGGCCAAGTCTCGGCTTTTGGGCGAGACCGAGACCGAGACCGAGACTTGCAATTTTTAGCTTAAAATTAGTTTCAACCATTTTTTGAGGCTTAGATCCAGTATTAGGGACTTTAACACATAAACATATGGTTTCAGCATCTTGTTAGTTAATTTTCATAACATTGATGTAAAATTTTCGCCAAAATTAGATGTTTTCAAAAAATTTCCGGTCTCGGTCCGAGACCGAGACTTTTGGGTGAGCGAGACCGAGACCGAGACCGAGACCGAGACTGGCCAAGTCTCGGCTTTTGGGCGAGACCGAGACCGAGACCGAGACTCCCAGGAGATCCCTGGAGCTGCGGAAGTTGTGACCCCCTCAATACCACCAATCAGCTCACTCCTCAGCCGGCTGCCTTGCCGACTGCTAGACCCCCACCGGAACCCCTCCTCTCCCATCCCCTCCAGCCAATCGTCCGAGAGATGTCTCATCCCATGCTAGCCTGCGAATCCTACAGTGGAACTGTAGCAGCGCCAAACAGCGAAAGCCAGAACTTGAAAAATTTCTCTCCGATGCTGCCGCCAGTGGCAGCCTTTTCGATGTAATCTTGCTTCAGGAGACTAGACTCCAACCAGACCACAGCTTCAGCCTGCAGGGATTTTCAGTTGTCCGGAAGGATAGAACCAGAGGACGGAGAAACAATCAGACTGGTCCTCCGGTCGGAGGTGGACTACTTACGGCAATTCGAGAAGACCTGCCCTACTGTGTGGAACCTGGCCCCTGGACTGCAGCCGGTGACGATGTATCGGAGGTGCTAGTTTGTACCATAAAACCGGAAGGCAAAGCTGTACCCTGTATGAAAATTTGCCAATATCTACATCCCGCCTCTGCGGGCAGCGGCGGACGACGATAGGGTTATGAACTTTGACCCATCGGCCCTACCCTGCGAGCCAAATACAATAATCTGTGGGGACTTCAAAGCCCACTCCCCCCTCTGGGACCACAGTGCTGCCACAAATCAAACTGGCTCTCTACTAGAAGACTGGATCACGGATACTGGTCTCATCCCGGCCAACGACGGAGCACCCACAAGAACAGACTACAGAACCGGCAGCTCAGCAGCCCCAGACGTTACCATCCATCACTCCAACCTAAGTGGACGGGTTGGTTGGAAGGTTGGTCAGGATATGGGTTCTGATCACTTCCCCCTCCTGGTCACTGTTGCTTTGAAGAACAGGAAAAACCTGTCCAGGCCAAATATAGCAGCGAAACCATCCTTTGCCAAAGCTGACTGGGAAGGCTTTGGTAAAGCCGTGGATGAATCCCTCACAGCCTCCAACTTTTTTGCTCTGGATTCTGTGCATGACGCCAACCATGTCCTGGTCACTGCTATATCAACCGTATGGGCGGAGAAGTGGTCCTAAACCTTGGTGGAGTGAAGAGGTAGAAGCTGCGGTCAGGAGAAGAAGAGAAGCCAGAAGAATCGCCGGTCTCTCGGATGCTAATAGAGCGGAATGGATTCGAATATCGAAGGAAACGAATGAACTGATCAAGAAATCTAAAACAAGGTGGTGGCAAGAACATGCCACCAGTCTGTCTGCCCACAGTAACCCATCTAAGACCTGGGCGACCATTTGAGCTATGGATGGACGGTATTCCAAGTCTTCTTCGGCAGCGCTGGAAAACTCTGGGAAGCGGCTTTTCTCCAATCGGGATAAAGCCAACTGTTTCGCCAAGCAATATGCTTCTGTGAGCAGAATCCGGCTCGGAAAGCCGGACCGGCGCAGAGTCCGGAAAATTCAGGATAGAATCAGATCAGCTTGCCCTCCCGACTGTCAAGTCTGCTCCCCGTTTACACCAGCTGAAATTGATGGATCGATACGCAGCCTAAAGGCAGGGAAAGCCGCAGGAGCTGACGGAGTCTATCCAGATATGCTACACCACCTTGCTCCAATGGGAAGAAGAGCTGTCCTCCATCTGGCCAACCTGAGCTGGAAGAGCAAGAAGATTCCGGCTGATTGCAAAAAGGCGGTCATAATTCCCATCATCATTCCCAGCTTGAAAAAGGGCAAGGATCCATCCAGCCCGGCGTCGTACCGACCAATCAGTCTTACCAGTTGTCTGGCCAACGTGGTGGAGCGGGCGGTCAAAAACCGCCTTTCCTTCCTGCTAGAATCCACTGATACACTAACGCCTGTCCAGGCGGGTTTCCGATCCGACCATTCAACCGAAGACCAGATTCTCAGAATAGTTCAGAATGTTGCTGACGGATTTCATCAAAGGTCCCCAAGGAGAACAGTCATGGTTCTGGTAGACTTTGCCAGGGCCTTCGACACGGTATGGAAAACTGGACTCCTTCACAAACTACTAAACTGCGGCATACCACTCTGTATGACCAGCTGGATCGGTCAATTCTTGGCAGATAGGAAAGCTCAGGTCAAAGTGGGGGGCTCTCTCAGCAGGAGCGTTCAACTCAGGGCTGGCGTCCCGCAAGGGGCGGTCCTGTCTCCCACTCATTTCACAGTCTACATCAACGATTTTTTTTAAACCCGAGTAAATCACGCCTTGTTAGTACTATATGTCTTTTATTACATAGACGTGATTTGCCCCGCGGCCGCCCAACCCCAATGCCGCGTCCACATACAACAGGTATTACATCTGCCACGGCGATGCTGATGCATGCAAGCGGCTACGTCGTGACAGGATTAGTAGACAATTATATATAAACTCATACAAGAGCATGAGCGTATATATATACACACAGTGACGCAAGGTTGGCAGCCCGGGTTTGTATGCTATTAATGTTTGAATAAAATGCGACTGAGAAAAAAACAAATTTGAGGTTAGTTTATGAAAGTACATACATTGCGTGAAACGAAATAAAATATGGCATGCAAAGGACTACTGTCCTTGTAATGCACGCCCCCGCATAAACTTGTGCAGGTGAGCTTCATGCTTTAACAATTTCGACTTAAATGTGCTCAGAGAGGAATAGGTAACAATACTGTCCGGTAAACAGTTCCAAACATTGCAAATTCTATAGAAAAAGAAATGGCTAGCTCTAGACTTTTTATACCGCTTAGGTCTAATAGACAAACTATTATGGCCCCTTGTCCCTGCGTCAGGCGAATATGTAAAATAATCATCAAAAGAACAATCAAAGGCATTATACACTATACTATGCATCAAATATAAATCATACATTAACCTTCTCATTTCCAACGATTTGGTCTCCAGACTCCCAGACGGCATCAAAGTCAGTCTCTTTGCTGACGACCTGGCTGTATGGGCGAGCCACAATCGAGTAGAAGTTGCCGAGCGCATGATTGGCAGAGCAATGGAAGAAATACGCAGCTGGGCCGAACACTGGAAGATGAGGGTCAATGTTGCCAAGTGTGAATCCACTCTCTTCACCACTGATCCTCACCAAGCCAAATCGACGGTATCTATCAGATACGGAGGCCAAGAAATTCCCTTCAGTACCCACCCTACCTTTCTGGGGATCACTTTCGATCGGCGTCTATCCTTCAAGGAACACATTTCCCGGCTAAGACTCAAGCTTCAAAAAAGGATCTCAACAATTGCCGCTCTGTCAGGCAAGGCCTGGGGCATGCAGAAAGAAAATCTACGAACTGTCTACCTGGCATACGTCAGGTCCCTCCTGGACTATGGGCTGGGAGCCTGGGGCCCATCTGTTGCTGCCTCTAATCTACATCCCCTGGAAGTTGCCAATAGCAGGGCTGCCAGAATTATAACCGGATGCACCAGGACGGTCCCTACAGATGGAGTCCTTCTGGAGGCGAATCTGCTACCTATCGACCTGGTCAGGGATCAGAAGCTGGCCACATCCTATTTCAAGTCGAAAACAGCCTTCGAAAACAGCCTCCGAAAAGAATCCCAGGAGAGCAGCAGCCGCAGACCAGAAACAACGACGTAGGTTGAAATCGGTCAACTCGTCTGTCTCAACAAACCAGCCGGATCCCATTGCTCCAGCTACCGAGCGGAGCTGATAGCCATCCAGAAAGCACTACGCTGGTGCTTAAAAAATAAGGACCTGCTACCACTGGAACCACGCCTGCTCATCGAAATCGATAGCCTGTCCGCCTGCCGTAAGCTAGAGAACCTAAACAGGTGCACTGAACCGCTGCCCATGGAAATCATAACCCTAATCCAAAGGCTGGGTGAGCCTATTACTTTCCGATGGGTCCCTGGCCACTCAGGAATTCCCGGAAATGAAACTGCTGACTCTTTGGTCCGGGAGGGAAGTTTGCAACCGCAAATGCAAGTACCTCTCGACCAATCTTCAATCCGCAGTTTAATCCAACGGAGAACGAGGGAAGCCTGGCGGGGGAGGATAGCCCACCCCAAGGTCCTCCAATCCAACCCGGCAACCCGGCCAGTCTCCAGGGAATCGGAACGTGGACTATCCAGGAGGGAACGGGTCCTTCTGGCTCAGCTTAGGGCGGGGGGCCACTGCCCTTTGCTGAGATCCTACCTATTCAGAATTGGGGCTGCAGAAATCCGATCTGCAGCCGATGCGGGGAGTCCGAGGATGACGTGTCCCACCTAATCCTAACCTGCCCGGCCCTGGCCCACCACCGCCAACTCTGCCTGGGTGTGGGGGCTAGCCTGGACTGCCTATCCAGCAGCCCATACCTGGTCATTTGTTTCCTGCGGGAGGCAGGGATCATCCCGATGGTCCCTCCAATCTATGCCTAGCGAAGATTCCTGAACAGAGAGAGAGAGAGAGAGAGAGAGAGAGAGAGAGACAGACCACTACAGTACTAAGCAAAAAAGCACCTGTATGGCTCTGTGTGTCATACTCTCCTGTAAAAGTGTAATATTTTGTACAAAGAAACTAAAACAATCTTAATTGTTACAAGCAGGGTGGTTTCTTACTCGAGTGGGGGTTCACGACCATCCTTAGTATAGAGCCAGGCAATCAGACCGATTAGATCTCGAATTTTGGCACCGGTTCGGCAGGAAACGGAAATTGGGGGACCCGGAAAAGGGCTGGGTGAGGGGTGGTCCTGGGAGGGGGGCTGGCTGAGGAGAAAAGCCAGTCGTTCTGGGGGTCGCTCACCGGCAGCACCCCCCTCCGGATGGCTCCGGATATAAAGATAGATCAGCAGATCTTTGTAGGACGATCCGGTGTTCATCTAGAAATAATATTACGTAATTCAAGACGGAATCATTATAACCACATAAACATCCGTACTTTTGAATAAGTTGGCACAAAAATTCAGAAACTAAAGTCTGACCAAAAAATGTAGGGAGCGAAATTGTTTCGTTTATACTGAATTACCGGTACATTTTTGCTGCAGCAATGTATATATATTTTCTGAACCGTCATGGCATGAACTTTCTTTTGGTTGAAAAAAATTTTTTTAAAAATTAAAATTCATCAAAAGAAGCCGATTTTTTAAGTTTTGAAAGATCAGTAGAAGCCAGGAACTAGCCGTTCGGTGGAAAATTAGCCCATGTCCCAAACATTTTGAATCCCAAATATCAGCTCATTTCGTCAAAAATTGCGATAGTTATTCATTTTTTTCGATTTTCAAAATCCTTTGATCTTTGCCGCTTTTCCAACTTTGACTGGCTATTACTCGCGACTCACTCAATGCAAAAAAATTTTAATTGGATTTTCAGGACCGCTTACATGTCAGCTTTCATGTGATGTATGTGGTTTTTCAAAATTTGAAATTCGATTTCTTCGAAAAATACCACTTTTTGACCCAAAATTTCGACAATGCGAATCCAGCAAAAGTGGGTAAAAATCACATTATCAAAAAGTTTAATCTGAGCTGAATCCAACGATATGAAGTTTTCGTGACTACGACTTATATTGTACCCGTAACGAATTTTTAAACAATTTCGCTTTTTAGCCGGTTTTTGGCTAGTTTACACTATTTGCGGCAAATCAATGCACAATATAACACAACTTGTTAGAAATCAGCTGAAATAGGAAATTGTTTAAAAATTCATTACGGGTGCAACATAAATCGTAGCCACGAAAACTTTATATCGTTGGATTCAGCTCAGATTAAACTTTATGATAATGTTATTTTTACCCACTTTTGCTGGATTCGCATTGTCGAAATTTTGGGTCAAAAGTGGTATTTTTCGAAAAAATCGATTTTCAAATTTTGAAAAACCACATACATCACATGTAAGCTGACACGTAAGCGGTCCTGAAAATCCAATTAAAAATTTTTTGCATTGAGTGAGTCGCGAGTAATAGCCAGTCAAAGCTGGAAAAGCGGCAAAGATCAAAGGATTTTGAAAATCGAAAAAATTGAATAACTATCGCAATTTTTGACGAAATGAGCTGATATTTGGGATTCAAAATGTTTGGGACATGGGCTAATTTTCCGCCGAACGGCTAGTTCCTGGCTTCTACTGATCTTTCAAAACTTAAAAAATCGGCTTCTTTTGACGAATTTTAATTTTTTTAAAAATTTTTTTCAGCCAAAAGAAAGTTCATGCCATGACGGTTCAGAAAATATATACATTGCTGCAGCAAAAATGTACCGGTAATTCAGTATAAACAAAACAATTTCGCTCCCTACATTTTTTGGTCAGACTTTAGTTAGCTTAAAAAACACTTCTAAAGCTTGCAATAACAGCAATTACTACCTACTATTAAAATTACTACCTGAAATCAGCTTTACATTATGTTACATTTTGCCAAAGAGACAGAAAACCATGACCAAGATGGGAATCGAACCTACGACCTTTCGATCCGAAGTCTAACACCTTAACCGCTCAGCTACTGACTAAGAGCTGAACCAACCAAAAACTCACCTTAGCATCAAATTTGGCATAGTCACTGAACGGGTTCTGCGGTGTCTGTTTGGCTTCCTCCAGTTTTTTGGTCAGCAAACTTTGCCGGGGCCGGCCTGTTTTGGACGGGGCTGGAATTGGCGCGGGTCGAAACAGGTCGTTCACATCTGTAGGAGCGAAAAAACAGTGAAACAGAGTATCAGAGAGCAAAAAAGCATTTAAAAATACCAAAAACATAAACAAAAGCAAAATAATGTACTGCCATTTGAAGCAGTCCAACCGTAGAATAATTTTCATAACAACTTTCTAAGAGAACACGGCTGTGTTTGTGTGCAGCCGCCCAAAACAAGTTACATATCAAAAGGTTGTCTGGTTAACTTAAATTATCTTACAATCATCTTTAGATCAGAATTAATTTATGAATTAATTAGCATTTATATATAGTGGTGGTATCGTGTACCCTTTTGACTGAGGGGTTCCTCAGGGGTTCTCCATTTGACGACCTTCAATCGACTATTCTTCTTTCGATTCCGCAACTCGTCCAGACGCTGGGAGGTGTTGGAGCGGCGCCTATGCCGATGATCTAAACATAAATAACATAAATAAAACAAAAAGGTAAACACAAACATACAAAGGAAAGCTATTGAATGTAACCAGCTGTGAAGCAATACGAAGATTTCCTATTGCTTCATAGGAACACAGAGAAAAGAACATAGAACATAGAAACACCATTTCAAGGTCACTTTTGTCATGTGCAGACTGCAGAAAAATGGGGTAAAAAGGGGTCAACAAACGGTTAAAAGCATTTAGAGTTGCTAAATACCAATGGCTATGTCAGGCGAATATTGTGCATCACTGTACATGATGGAGTCATCACCACTTTCATGGCCCCCGGATTCTGCATCCATGGATTCCTTTCGGGCCGAATTGTTGGAAGAATTCTGGAAAAAAAGGAAAGGACGATGAAAAACTGTTTAATTAAACAATAGGCTTATTACGAAAGCGTTCACAATATTGACACACACAGATTCTATAACAAAATTAAACATTTTCGCAGAGAAAAGTGAACGATAAGTCCCAGAATAGAAAACGGATTAAAAAAATTGAAAACTTTAGATCAATCGGATCGATAATAAATGGAATCATGTCAAGTTTACTGTTTACTACTTCTCCTTGCGAGAACAGACAACCAATCAAACCCCCCGCCTTTAAGCTTTCCAATAAAACAATGCTAATTACGTAACCTGTACAGCAGAGCTTTTGTCACATTTTTCTGGCGGTCTTAGGACGGCTTCGCAGACGCCTGTTTCATCCGTGCATATGAAGACATGGCGAATGTAGTTGATCAACACTTCTTTGTCATCAAATATTGCCATAATTTTAATTTTTATCTACTCTAAAATTTCAAGAATTTATATAAGTAACTATAGAATCTTTTACTGACGAAAGTTTAGACACTGTGCATCTGTCAGAAGAGATTATATATTTCAAAGTTTATTGACAAACTTCCTAACAAAAAGTCAGCGGGACCGGATGGGTTCTCCACGTTTTTCTTAAAACAAGTTAAACATTCTGTTTTGAAGCCACTTTTAACTATCTTTAGTTTTAGCTTAAATTCAGGAGTACTTCCTAGTAAATGGTTGATGGCAAAAGTAATCCCTATATATAAGGGCAAGGGTCAAAATTCCGATCCTGCAAATTATAGACCTATAAGCTTAACTAGTGTTTGTTGTAAATTGCTAGAAAGTATTGTTCGCGATGCTTTATTAGATTTTTTAACAAAAAATAATCTTTTTTGCTCACAACAACATGGATTTTTGAAAAGAAAATCTACAGTTACAAATGTATTGAAGTCACTGGTTCGATGGGCAAAAATAATAAATGATGGAAATGTTGTGCATTGCTGTTACCTTGATTTTGCGAAAGCTTTCGATACAGTATCACACTCAAAGTTGATTTATAAACTTGATAAATATGGGATTAAGGGCAATTTGCTTAAATGGGTGGAAGCTTTTTTGACAAATCGTATCCAATTTGTTGATGTGAATGGCAAAAAATCCAGTGAAACTCCAGTTACTAGCGGAGTACCTCAAGGAACAGTTCTCGGACCAGTACTTTTTTTGATATATATAAATGATATTGTAAAGTACATTAACTCATCTGAAGTCCTAATTTATGCTGATGATGTGAAACTTTTTTTGAGCACCAGCAAGTCGCTAGCAACTGATGTACGCTTGCAAGAAGATCTTCGGCGGTTGTATGAATGGTCCGTAATGTGGCAATTAACTATTGCCATTCCAAAGTGTTCTGTCTGTGTATATGGGTCAAGCATGCAACTGCCTATTTATAGTATAAACAATGAACTTTTGCCGTATGCCAACGTCATGCGTGATTTAGGATTTCAGTTATGTGGAAATTTAAAATTTAGTGAACATTGTGATTCAGTCTTTAAAAAGGCAATGAATTTACAAGCTGTTTTCTTTAAATCTTTCAAATCGAGAGATAGAGACTTTTTATTAAAGTTTTATTCTACTTACATCCGACCTTTAGCTGAATCGGGCACCCCTGTTTGGTCTCCTCATTTGTTAAAAGATATTGATCTCATTGAAAATATTCAAAGAAAATTTACTAAGAGAATACCTGGTATGGAGAATATGTCGTATACTGAGCGCCTAATGGACTTAGGACTAGAAAGTTTGGAGTTACGTAGAATACGTACTGATTTAAAATTACTATACAAAATAACAAGAAACATCATAGAATTCCCTTTTGATTTAGCCTTCCAATATGCAGCGCATGTGGGAACAAGAAGTCATTCCTTGCGACTAAAGTTACCTGTAAATGTTAAAACTGAAACCTTAAAAAATTTATTTCATCACAGAATCATTAAAATGTGGAATTATCTTCCGGAAAATGTTGTAAGCGCGCACAGTTATGATCAGTTTAGCAAATTGTTATCCGTCACTGATTTATCAGAATTTTTAAGGGGGCGGGGGGTCAGATGATCACATTGTCCTCTCCCGTCCTACTCTTCATTACGGCTCTTGTTTTGGTACATGTATTCTTTTTCTCTTTATATTAACTACTAATCTGTTTTAGTATTGTGATATTATAGTCACTTATTGTATGTACGTAATTGCCATTTCTGAGTAAACGTTCGTTTCGTTTCGTTTCGTTTCGTATAGCTGGGCTTTTTTTAATGGGGGGGGGTGGGTGGGGGTGGGGGGCGCCCCCCATTTTTCGGCTTTCCCCTCCCCCCACTCGGCCCCACCCCCACTTTTTTGGGCTTCCCCCCCACTCACTATAAGGTGCCCAGAAAATGCCAATTTTTAATGATTTTTGGTCAAAATTTGCAAAATTTTTCCGGCTTCGCCGGAATTTTTTGGTCAAAAATAGTCTATTTTGGTACTCAAACTCAATTTTTTAGCACTTTTAAGCATAGTTATAGCAGTATATGTAGAAAACGGGCTGTTTTTACTGCATTTTTAGCGATTTTAGACCACTTTAGATTCCCCCGCCACTTTTTTCGCCTAGAAAAAGCCCAGTATAGTAGGACCAACAAATGTGTATACAACCGGGTTAAGAGTATCGGTGTCGATCTCGGGCTTGCCAGTCTTGGTCTCGGACTGAGACCGGAGATTGTTTGAAAGCATCAAATTTCAGCCAAACTTTTACGCTCGTTTGCATCCAATAATATTAAAGTTAAGGTTAACACCGACTTAACCCTAAGTGCAGCAGGTCACAGAACACCGAGTTAACCTTATGGTTAAGGTTAACCCTAACCCTCTGCACCAACGATCTTCAGCTCAGTGTTACGAAACCTAAAGGTTAACACCGAGTTAACTTTTAATAGAGGGTTACCCAATCCGTAGGGAGCCAGAAACAGTTTCCATCCAATCGGGAAGCAGTTTATAGTCATCCATTTAACTCGGTGTTATCGGCTGGAGAATAAGGCTAACAGGAATACTTTCTTGTACTGGACTTGATACAATGAAATACAATGATCTGGAAGGGCACTGTAAAATTAATGCCATATAAACCTTACCTCAATGTCCTTTCTGAATGGAACCTTCGTTTCAAGAGTCATCATAGTTGCCGAAGAACGGGCCAAAGCAATTTTTGAGAAATTTAGAAATTTGTGGAAGCTTTTTCCGAATCGTCCTAAGGTCACTCATTTATTCAATTGTCACTCAGTACCTATACTTTATCTTAGAATTTAATTCAGGAATAAAAATAACAGTAATATATCCTTAGAACTAGTGGCGCTATAAGGGTTAACCCTACTCTCGCTGAGGGTTAACTTTTTGGTGTTTAACACCGAGTTAACCTTAAGGTTAGCACTGAGTTAAAATTGGTTGGTGCAAGCCAGTATTAGATGGACGTAGTGAAATGGTGGTCAAACGTGGTGCGAAAACCGTACGCTTATGTGTTAAAGTCCCTAATACTGAGTACCTACCTGCCATAAACAGTCAAAACTTGCACACACATTTTTTGGTCGTACTATAAGCTCACTCACTTAGCACATGTGAGGGAAACCTGCATGTGAGTATGTATATACTTGTAGATACTATGCAGTCCATATTCGACAGGGACCACACAAGGCAGAATGAATAGACTATCGACTAGAGTTGTTCACCCGGGAACGCCTCAAACTTTTGTTGTGCATTTTTTCAAGCTTTTTTCCAAATTAACTTCACTAGATAAGCCGAATGCAAACTTCCAGGTCCTGTTTCAATTGTAACAAATAGCACTAACAACTGTTAGACAACTTCATTATCGACTTAACAGCGCCCAAACTTTAGAGAATAGTTTTATTTACTGTTTGAATGTACTCAGTTAGTACCAGACATGCGCAGGAGGGGAAATTAGGGGGGGAGGCGGGGTGAAGGCCGCTGAAAAACCGGATTTTTCCGGTTTTACCGGAAAAATCCGGATTCTGGGGGGGGGGTGAGGGACCCCTTTGGGGGGGGGGGTGAAACCACCTCCACCAAGCACACGTATGGTTGGTACTGCACTGCGGTGGTGATTCCTCAAACCAATTTTACATTTGACGAAACTTTCCAAAATAATCTTCTGCGCTATCGCGCTTCAAAAAAATCGAAGGACTGACTGTCAGGGGGTTATTTTGCCTATCTGGGATATAACCTGGTTAGAACCAACATTATTACAATTACATTCATTCAAAAGATCTCGCTGAGCTCTACGTTCTGCACTGGGAAGTATCCTGCTCAACTTCGCGAAATATACCGCCAATTTTTTTTGTATTTCAATGGCCAAAATCCTTCATTTTCACAGAATTCAAACTAAACGATGTCTTGGGACTATTAGTTGATCCAAATATTTCTGTCTGGGTAAAGCATTCCCTTGATAATGCCCGCCTGCCAAAAGGTAGGTGATTTTACGGCTGCCCTTCTTTGGTGTCTTCAGAAAGAGCTTATCCAAACTCAACAGTTTCGTTGTTCACACTATCGTTTTTAAACTTGCAACCAATTTTGACTTTAAACTTCACGTATGAAACGTTTTACAAATATATACCTATACAAGTAATAAAAATGCTCCTCTGGAGCATGAAAAAGTAATATGGGTGATGGTGTGAGGTTGCGAAATCAAGAGAGGACTAGTCTTAAAAATGCTTAATATGGGGGATAGGTTCAAAAACAGAAGAGGACTAGGTTGTGAGCGAATTAATATGGGCACAGCTTCGCCGAACAACCCATATTCGCGGATAGCGAAATTATACATGCATACGTAACCAATGTTTCGATTTATATACTTTATAGTGCACAAATAATTTACAGCTCAGATATCCGAGCTTTGACGAAGACAAATTTTTCTATTAAGAATCTCTTGATAGTTACTGTGCATTTTTCATTTCTACGGAAATTTATATATCAAGGATAACTGAACGAATCATTCCGACGACGCTTTGTTTCCTCCCGGATTGAACCAATAACCTTGGTAGCATATCCTTAGGTCTTTTCTCGTTGCTTGCCGTAGTCCAACACAACGAAATTTAAATTTTAGTTTAAGTTTAAGTGAAATTAAATTAATTTACATATACGTATAACCTAGCTAGTCTAACCGACTACGTAAACAACATCTTCAACGATTTTTGAACGTTTAAATTAATTTTTTACTAGACTTGACAGTTGACATTGTTCGCTCTGTATGCGACAATCAATAAGGCGAAGTGTGAAAGTCCGCGAATATGGGTTGTTCGGCGAAGCTGTGCCCATATCAATTCGCTCACAACCTAGTCCTCTTCTGTTTTTGAACCTATCCCCCATATTCAGCATTTTAAAGACTAGTCCTCTCTTGATTTCGCAACCTCACACCATCACCCATATTACTTTTTCATGCTCCAGAGTAGCATTTTTATTACTTGTCCTTCTGTCATTTTAAAGGGTCCCTTTCTAACACTGAGTTAATTGATACAAGGAGCTTGAACAGTGCCACAGGTGTCGGGCAGAAAAGTGATACCAAACTTGACCACTTTTGAATACTTTCATTTTTGAAACCCCCCCCCCCCCCACCAGATACACCACCGGTCACTTCCATACGGTTCGGTAATATGCCCATTGAAACGATCGTAGTCGATTTACTATATACGTATGCCTCCAATCAAAATGATGAAAAACGCTGTTTTAGGGGATTTGACCGGTGGTCAGTGGGTCACATAGCCCGTAGTGACCACTGGTCACTTCCGCCGGTTCTAAAAGACAGGAGAAGATGGAGGGATATGCGCAGTTAGCGGTAACGATTACGATTATACCACAAATACAAGTTAAGGGGGGGGGTCCATTTTTGGCCGATTTTCCGACCATCTCCAATTTTGCTCATTTTCACATATTTTGTTGTCCAATTGGTACATTTTAACGAGTTTTTGAAATGAAGGTCGGATCTTTTACGGTTAGCGAGTAATTTCACCTCAAAGTCGATGTCAGTATGTGTTAAACATAGGAAACTGAAAAAGTGGTGATTTTTTCCGTGCGCCAGAGAAATCTCGCCAACGACAAAACGGAGCACTTCAACGTCCATCTTATATCATAAATACGATCTCGAAGGGTGATTTGTAGGAAGCAGAATTTTAATTTAGGCCTTCAAAAATTTTTAATTAATTTTTTAAGTGTGCGAACAGCCAAATTTGACTGTTTTGCAATGTTAAAATTGGGGGTCAGCAAGTTTGATGAAATATTCTGAAAGCTGTAAGGCCTAATTAAAAATTCTACTTCCTACAAATCACAGCTTATGACAAGACAATTCGAATGATACCAATTGATCCTGGTTAGCTCTGTCCGATTTCGAGATTTTTCTGGCGCAGAAATATCAATTTTTAGCAAAATTTCGAAAATTCACGTTTTTTGGCAAATAACATAGAACTATGGCATTACAGACCTACAAAATGTCTGACTATCTATTTGCGCACCATTATTGATGACTTTAGGTCAAGTTTGGGCACAAATGGTGCCGGTTAGTGCACCCAGTTGGTCGCTGGGGTCAAATATGAGGGTCTGACAACCATAATCTCAAAAATAGCGAATTTTCAAATTTTTCGAAATATGTTAAATTTTATGTCAATCGAAAGCTCTCATTGTCGGGAACGTTTTTTCTTCTTGGACCATTGCCCGCAAATGCACCAAATTCAAGTTACCGGCCGTTAAATAATTTTCGTGGTCAAGGCTTTCCAGCGGCGGTGCTACTCCCTAAAATCACTAAATAAAGTCTTAAAGAAAAGTTTTCCCATTAAAAGCTACCCTAACTTCTTTGTTTGCATCAGATAACAAACATACAACCGAATAAAGCTCCATTCCCAAGGAGGTTCAAGTGTACAGTGCCTTTATTTGCTGCGCCACCGTCGTTTTCACCCGTTTTCAAATTGCATGCAATTAATAGCCGGTTACTCGTTAAGTACTGAACGAAACTACTCGAAATTGAAACTCGATTAGCAAGACATATGTGACAAAATTTTGGGTGGAAATGAGCAAAATCCGTGACCATAAAATTTTTCATGGTGGACCCCCCCCCTTAAGGTAGCTGTGTTTCCCGAACCTGAAAATATGCTCATTGAAACGAGCGTAGTCGATTTACTATATATGCCTCCCCCAACCAAAACGCCGAAAAACGCTGTCTTAGGGGATTTGACCACTGGTCAATAGGTCACCTAACCTGTAGTGACCAGTGGTCACTTCCGCCGGTTCTGAAAATATGCTCATTAAAACGAGCGTAGTCGATTTACTATATATGCCCCAACCATAACGCTGAAAAACGCGGTCTTAGGGGATTTGACCACTGGTCAATAGGCCACCTAGCCTGTAGTGACCAGTGTTCACTTCCGCCGGTTCTGAAAATATGCTCATTGAAACGCGCATAGTCGATTTACTATGTATATATGCCCTCAACCAAAACCCCGAAAAACGCTGTTTTAGGGGGTTTCACCATTGGTCAATAGGCCACTTAGCCCGTAGTGACCAGTGGTCACTTCCACCGGTTCTGAAAATATGCTCATTGAAACGAGCGTAGTCGTTTTACCATATATGCCCCAACCAAAATGTCAAAAAAGCTGTTTTAGGGGGTTTGACCAGTGGTCATAGGCCGTAGTGACCACTGGTCATTTCCACCGGTTCTGAAAATATGCTCATTGAAACGAGCGTAGTCGGTTTACTATATATGCTCCCAACCAAAACGCCGAAAAACGCTGTTTAGAGTGAGTTTTCCCAACTTTGACCCTGGGCGAAGTACCACGGGAGCCGTGCTGACCAGTGGTCACTTCCGGCGGTATCGGCAGTATGCTCATCGTTTTCAGCGACCCCGATTTACTATATATGGGTACCACCCCAAGGCCGAAAAACGCCATTTTTAGTGACTTTTAGGCCATTTCTTGTAAAAGTGGGACTTAGAAACTTTTCGCCAAAACAGGCCAAAAAAAGCAAAGTTTGGGCCCATCTCCTGAAAGCTGCAGAGAGAAATTAAAAAATCCCCCTCGTTACTTTGTGCGCATAGTCGGAAATATTCAAATAAAATAAACCAAACCGATCTAGCTACTAGCCTGTGAAAAAAAGTTGATTTCAACCGAAGTGCCAAAATAGCGAAAGTCCGACTTTGGGGCCTTGGCACAGAGCCAAAATTGGCCGAGTGCCAAAATGACCTTCGTTTGGTAGCATGGGGGGATACTGTCTACCAACATATCATAGTAGCATTGGACCAACATGCCCACATCGTTCCAACACTTCGCTAGAAAATGCACTTCCAATAAGCGTTATTAACCGAGAAAAAAACAACCACGCGGTAACTCTCGCCTAGTGCAAAATTTCGAAGTTCCGAATTTTAACCAAAAGTATGGTGGTACTTGTAGTACTACTACGATGGTAACATTTTTATCCCTCCCGGCCCTCTAATTAGCTGGCACCAGGCCAACACGGTCTCCAGGGGGCCGCGCAGACGCCTTTACACCCATATTATGTAGGGGCGCTATGGCGCCCCTACATAATATTTTATTGCTAGGTACCGTATGTGCCAACAATGTGGTATGATAATATCCAATTTTTGTGATGCAGAGTATACCATTGCCCAACGTTTACTTAGGGACATCCTACCATTCCTCCACTAAGCGTACTAGCTCAGAAGGTACGAACCGACGAATTTTTTGGAAGACCCCAACAGACACTTACACAAAACTCAAAGCATGAGAACAACCTTAGACATGAGGCAAATAATTTTCAAGCTTTTACTATAAAAAATTATTCCATTTAATCAACAATAGTCAGTCAAATAAAATAAATTACAGACCGTTACACAAGACGAAACTGTACATGACAAACTACAACCAGTTTATGGTACAAAAAGTCTTTCAGTTTAGTTTTCGTCAACACCCATTTCATCGACTTCGATTATTTCGTCTGCTTCCGGACGGGCGATCTCGGGATTCTCTAGAACGGGATCGGCTTCGGCTGCGTCGGCGACTTTCGCGCTCACGATCACGAAATTCGTTCTCGCGACCGGAATTTCGTTTTCTGTAACCGGAAGTGGGACTTTTTGTGCGATGTGGCGACTCATATCGATGCGAGTTAGAATAGGAGGAAACATCACGCTCTTCTTCTCGGTAAAACGATTCTCGATAGTGACCATTTCTATGCGCTGTGGAACCAGAGGACCTGTCGGTGCGATATCGGGATTTTGGCGACCTTTCTTCCCAGTCTGAAACAGCACAGGTTAGCAAATAAATTATGAGGCTAACAGAACTAAAGTCAAAAAATTAGCTTTAACGAACCGCAGCTTAGCACAGAACAGTTTAAAACTTCACAGTTCATATCTGGTTAACATGCGTCCCTCGGAAGCCGTCCCTCGGAAGCAAAATTTGTTGGAGAAAGCAAATAAATTTACCTCAGAATTCTACCCGAGAACAGCTCGTGAACAACCAAGACTTGCAAAGAATGTGCCCCAGACTATAATATTCATCAATCAACTACAAAATTAAAAACAACATCAGAAATAAAGTGTGTAAAAAAAGCTTCAATTCAAACCCACCACTTTTCTCCGAATCTGATGATACAGAATTCGATCTGTCTTTTCTACTGGACTTCCTGCAAACATTAAGCAAACAATAAAGTTACAAAAATATAATTCGGGTTTGGAGATGTTCTACGTCACAATTTATGCCGCAAAATAGCAGAACATGAACAGAGCTGCAAGAGTAATTCGAAAAAAATTAAATCTCAGTAGCATGACAAAAATTCCTTAAAATTAGCTGTACTATTCCTTGCTTCCAATACCAAAGTATGGGGCATGCAACACTTTCTACAATTTCAACATTATTTTAAATATTTCAATGACTGACGACAATCACATACCTTCCATTTTCTGTCTGTCTGTGCAATCGTTTGGGTGATTTCCCTTTTCTTCGATGCTTTTCTCCTTTCTCCGATTTCTTCTCCTTTTTCTTTGACTTCTTATCCTTTTTCTTGGACTGTTTCTCCGGAGACTGCTGAAGGGCAAAGAATTTCCTGAAAAAAAACAAAATCTAAATAAAAACCTGATTCACAAATAATTTATACTGTCTAAGAATTGCCGTGAACAAAATAGTCATACACCAGGAAACTACAATCATACTGGAAGGACCTTCTTGAATCCTATCTTCGCTCCACAGGGCACATCAATTAGCTTGGACCAAATTACATCTAAATTAACCTAATTACATCAATTAAACTGGATACGATTAAGCTAAATACCACGACAAAATATTAAGCAATATCCAAATCAACCTGAATATTTTGGCCTTATCCTTTTCCGACAAAGTTTCCAAACACTTGGCCAAATACTCGTCCTCTGACAGGTCTTTCCTTGCCGAGGTGGCTTTCTTTGCCGACTTTTTACTGGCGGACTCCTTTGGGGTCAATTTCTGAAACAAAATAGATATCTACTGCCAAATCCAGGGCTGTTGCGCGGCCTTCCTAAGAAAAAAGGAATAAAAAAAGGAATTTTGAAACAGAAAAAAAGGAAAAAAAGGAATTTTTCCGATGAAAACTGGCAAAAATAACAAACTTTAAAGGCTATTTTCTTGCTACTACGCTATCGCATTTCATATTATTTTTGCTTTAAAAATATAATCTGATCGGATAGATTCGACGAAGCCGAGCGAATTTTCTTTTTACATTGACATCTGAAAATGGCTCCTGAAATCTGTACTGCCGCCTGTAAACTTTTATGCATATATACACAGACTCAAGGCCGCACCCAGGTGGAGGCGTTCAAGGGGTCTAGACCCCCCTTTTGGGATGACAAAATGGAAAATTTTTGCTATTTTTTGGCAAAAACAGCTATTTTTAAAAAAATCTTCGCGCCTTCGGTGAGATAATTTACTTTTGGCAATAAACTAATGTCCAATGTACTGTTTTTGGGCAAAACTAAAAATGTTCAACTTCTGGGGGCTCCGCCCCCAGACCCACCGTGTCACTTACCTTGGACCCACTTTTCAAAATCCTGGGGGCGGGCTTGCACAGACTTATAGGGGACAGGGACTAGACAGTGGTGGACTTTTTAGATTTTTATGATAAGAAACTATCTACAACCATCAAAATTTGCGTTGCGTAACAAAACAATACATGTGCTGAACAGAATAAAATCGTTAAAATTTGCTATTTCATGCACTCTAGAAACTGTAAAAGCTCAGCCGTTACTATAGCTTATAAAACTACACTTTTCCAGCCAAATACGTAGATCAAAATACAAAACGTAAAGCCAACTCAAGTTATTATTAAGTATATACGTATTATATTCATCCAAAATATAAAACCAACTTTGAAATTAAAATCCATGCGATCACATCCCGGCGAAGCCGGAAATTTTTGAAAAAATATGGGCAAAAATGCTATTTTTGCTTAAAAATTTTGAATTTTCCTAGACTTTTCGAAGTCAGCCAGAAAAAAAGGAAATAAAAGGAATTTTGGGCGAAAAAATGAAATAAAAGGCAAGTCTCGAAAAAAGGAAATAAAAGGAAAAATGGAACCGCAACAGGCCTGCAAATCTGAACGTATGAATGCAAAATTTCACAAAAACGATGAATATTCCGGTCTCCATACATGTACTTATGTTTTTTGTGCTTGCAGTAATAAACTTACTTACTTACTTACTCATATTCCGACCAAATCCAATCCTCTCTGAAGGATAAGCAAATTACCTAAGAGTATATATATAGAGTAATAAATTTAAACTCAAATGTACAGGTTAGCCAAAAATGCCACAAAAACACACCTTTCCAGCATATACCCTCTCCAAAAAAGCGAAAAAATACACAAGTACCTAAATGAACCTAATTATTTACTTAATACCAATACATGCACACCTCCACAGCTTGATTTCGCTTTATAGTATCCACCACACCCGACTTCAACTGCAGACCATACTCCGTCTGCATGGCAGAATTCAAAAAATCCAGATCATAGTGCTCTAAAAGTAAAGTTACAATCGATATAGCAGATATCGCTTGGAGGCAACGCATACACATACTGTAACACATACGGAATGAAATATTTACAGAAAAAAATCAACTACAAAGGTCTTTCACCAGCACAACAGCTGTTAAGAAAAGAAGCCAGAGAAAACTGAAACGTGAAACTAGGAATCCAGAAAAAAACTGAAATAAAAATCATATCTTTTCAAAAACAAACTTTTCTCAGATTTCTTTCTGTCAGTGTTAGGGCTACTCTCTTCACCACTGGAATCATCATCACTATCACTGTCATCGGAGCGGGCACTGGCCTTAGGAGGCCGTCGTCGTGTGTGGTCCGCGGTGGGTGGTCCCGGATCTCGCGAGCGAGAGGGTCCAGGCTGCTGTCGTTCATCCGCTGTGCTCGTTGGGAGTTGTTTTTTGGAATTTCGAATCAGATCAGACGGGTTAGTGCTGTCTGCAACAAAAAGATAAATCAAAATAGATCATACAAAAATGTACATATCCATCCATATACCAAAAAATCAAAAAATTAATGCCAACACTAAGCGTATATACGGTTTATACACTAAGTAGTACAGTTTCGAATACGTCGGCTAAATAATACTGTCGGCTAAAAAGAGTCGCACAAGAAAACAGAAACTTTATGGAATGCTCACGGTCACGTTGCTTTAGACTTTATTTACACAGGAAATTAAATTAAGAAAAAACAGCTATATATACGTATACTCAAAAATTGACAATATTTTCCCAAGAAATGTTAGAAGTAAAAAGATCTGCTCTAGTGCTCTGATTGAACAAAGAAAACAACAAAAATGCAACTAATCTAGGAGGGAAAACGTACATCCTGCATTTTCAAAATTGCCAGACATGTTGTAGAGGGGACACTCCGAGTCCGTGTTCACGTGACCCCAAGTATGACATTTACAGCATCGAACATTGCGCACCTAAACACAAAGGCAAAACTTCACCGTTCAGAACAAAATTATTGCTCAAACACACACACTCGCAAGGCCAGTTGTTGACCGTTCAAATTCTATTGACAAGCAGAAATACATTGCAGTTGTCACAGAGCATGCAAATAACATAGATAGGAGACAAAAATTTCAATTACGCAAAATCTTCACAAGGGTGAAAAATCTAAATTCTAGGCAGACAAAATTTATATATATATGTGCATTGCAACCTGAACACCAGGTTCAGCCAAAACAAAACACGGTGCAAAAATGAAAGAAAAAGTATATATTTACCGGAATTCCAAACGGCTGATCTCTAACACCCTCCTCACCGCGAGCCCAAGACTCTCGAGGGGCGTTGAATTTTCGTTGCCACTCAAACTTGGGTTCCGGCCCGCCGGCACCGGGCCCCGACTTTTCCTCGGCCCGAAGTCCGGCGGGCGGCTCATACATAAAGGCCAGGCCGATACGGGCCTTCTCATCGCCCAGCAGTGCTCTGAAAACACAAAAATAACTAAACTCTGCAAAAAAGATCTAAAATTTCTTGTCGACTAGGCAGCATTTGCCAAAATTCAGCAATTTCAGTGAGACAACCTCCAAAACAGAACACATGAACCATCACAACTAGGAATTATGAAGTTCCTTGCCGAATCTTAACTTAGAAAAGTTACCGATTCATGCATGTATTGTAGACATCGGGCGTATATTGTACGATTTTTAAAGATGGAAATTTTATTCAAAACACTGGCTTATCCCTAGTGGGGGGGCGCCCCCCATTCGGCGACTCCCCCAATAAATTCCGACCTCCCTCCCATAACCCCAAAAAATTACCAAATTTTACCATTTTTACCCTAAATTTTCAAAAAATGTTCCGGCTTCGAAGCAGTTTTGACTAAATTTTCGCTATTTTAGCTTAAAAAACATTTTTAGCAGTTTGTACACAAAACACCCACACAAATACGAAAAAGAATACTATTCTTAGGGATTCCTTTCGGGAAAGGGAGCGTATCCGGGGGAGGGGGGATTTTCGGGAATGTGGGAGGGGAAAGAGACGCTAAAAATTCTCAAAAACTCCCAGGATTTAGGATAAAGATAAGGCATTCTTACAGGGGCGGATCCAGGGGGGGGGGCCGCCCCCCCCCCCCCGACGCAATTCGAAGGTAGGAAAAATTAAGGAGAGAAAGAGGAAAAAAGCAAAAAACCAAAAAATTTCGCGCCTTCGGCGCGAATTTTCTACTTTTTAACCGCATATATATTTATTGCATTTGTGAAGAAAAAGATTGAAATGCATCCGATTTTTCGGAGAAAATTACCATTTTTGCCTTAAAATGTCAAGAATTTTAAAAATTTTGTTCAGTTCTTCAGTATAAAAAGAACTAAAGATCCGAGTACCGATTTTATTGCAAAAACAAAAAATTTCTTCAACTTCTGGGGGGCTCCGCCCCCCAGACCCCCCGCTGGAAAAATTTTGCCGCCCCCCCCGTCACGAAATCCTGGATCCGCCAGTGCATTCTTATAAGGTAAAAATTTCCAAGGAAGCCGGAAAATGTTTGAAAATTTGTCTATTTTCGGCAAAAATTTCGGTGCTCAAAAAATCTCGGGAAGAGGAAGAAAAAATCCGGGGGAATTTCGGGGGAGGGGAAGGTATATATGTATATACTTTTGGAGGAACGGGAGGTTAGTTTCGGGGGATCCCTTCTGTAAAAATACGCTGAGAAACAATTGTGAAGTGAGATTTGATCTTGAGCTGCACACCAAAAACAGCATTATACATGCATAATGTTGAAAGGGACTCTACGAAGAATAAAAAGTTTAAAAAATTACTCTCTCTCAAAATTCTTCTTCATAAAAATTACAATGCAAAGACAAACTTGTTGTTGAGCATTTCCTGTTCCTTTTCATACTGGACCCGCAATTCCTCCTGCTTTTTCTTCTCCTTGTCTCTCTTCTGCTCTTGAATCCAAACCTACAAATATACGTACAAACAATGCAATGATATATAACATTGGACCAAAATCGTGACCAATGGAAACACGTTACTATTTCCTTCCTCGGAACTCCGAATGTATATAATACAACAATACATATATATAAACAAGCAAGCTGCAGTCGAAAAATATCACGCGTCGAATTGCGATATAAGGTACTATCTTTAGGTTTAATATTAGCTATACGTATATACATCCCTCAGAACTCTAAAGTGTCCGGAAAAATAGGGTTTTGAGGAATTTTGAAAATTTCTTCCGGCTTTGCCGAATTTTTACCCATTTTTAAGCATTTTTTAGCTATTTCAAGCTTAAATGTAAGTTAAAATAGTCAATTGTTTAGCTCAGCAGCAAAAAATAGCTATTTTTAGGCATTTTTCTCCCCTCCCTAGAAATCCGAGCCCCCCCCCCCCAGACCGGGCCCCCCCCCCGACTCCCCCCCAAAATTTTTGCCTAGGAAAAAGCCAGGTATATATACAATACACATTATATCAATAACAGTGAATAGAATATAGCGGAGAGTCCTGAGCTCCACGCATATCACGGTTGTTTAGATACTTACGTATATATACGAATCTCAGACATTATACGGTACATTTCACGGAAAGAGTGCCAGTTGGAGAAGTTTTAAAAATTGGAGAAATATCGCCAACATTGGTGATTTTCGCCAAAGTTGAAGTAAAGTCCAAACAGAATTGGCGAAAAGCCATAGTAAAAAGTTTTTTCCTGAACAATTTCATACTTTTCGCCAATATTGGCGAAAAGTCCGGACAGACTGGGCGAATAAATTCTGTATGAATTTATTTCGCTAGAAACTTGGGGCGTTTCGCTAAAGTTGACGAAAAGTGCGGTCGGAGTTGGGGAATAAATACAGAATGAATTTATCTCGATTAACAGTTGGGACTTTTCGCAAAAGTTGAGGAAAAGTACGATCAGAATTGGCGAATAAATAAGGAATGAATTTATTTCGCCTAAGGCTTGGGACTTTTCGCAAAAGTTGACGAAAAGTACCATCAGAGTTGGCGAATAAATACTGATGAATTTAGGCAAATGGCACTCTTTCCGTGAAATGTACCGTATATATACGTATTTGCATTACCACACTTACCTTTTTAATATTCCAAATAGCAGCTGGATG
Organism: Trissonchulus latispiculum; assembly: GCA_030248195.1. Classification (NCBI taxonomy): domain Eukaryota; kingdom Metazoa; phylum Nematoda; class Enoplea; order Enoplida; family Ironidae; genus Trissonchulus; species Trissonchulus latispiculum. Next base: position 29,618 of record JASAND010014164.1, read on the forward strand.
AAAGTCCTTTTTGGACATAAAATTATTAAAACCTTTCCCCATGTTGATTTCTCCAAAACACAAAATTAATATAAATGCTAACCTTATCTAAAAATAGTCCAAACTAAAAATAACCCCCCAGAAACTTTTGGGGGCCCCCGGGCCCCCCAACTGGGGGCATAGGTGTAATTGGGGGGGGGGGGGGGTAACCCCCCCACCAGCCATTTTTACAAACCCCCCAAAAAATTTTTGGGGGCCCCCGGCCCCCCCAACGGGGGGGGGGGGGGTAGTCGCGCCGAACGCGCGAAAAATTGGCCAAAAATTGGGTATTTTTAGGGTAAAATTCTGCAAAATTTTTTAAAAAAAGTCCAAATTTTTGGCTTAAAGTGTTTATTATTGCGAGAAATACACGTTTTTAACGGTTTTATGGACTTTTTGGCTCAATATTGACCTTATTTTAGACTTAGAATCATGTTGGCAATCAAGTTTTCGAGTTTAAAACTCCTGTCTAATGTCAAAATTACTTCATAGTTAAATGTTTTTTGGCATTAGCAATGGCTGAAAATGCGATTTTTGACATAAAAATAGAAAAATTTTTTTCGGGGAGGTTTGGGGGGGGTCGTGGGCTGGGCTTATTCTAGTGGGGGGGGGTTGGGGGGGCCCCCCCATAAACCCCGTTCCCCCCCCCCAAAAAAATCTTTCCCCCCCCCCCCCCCCAAAAATCGCCCCCCCCCCCCCAAAAAAAGTGGGCGCCCCTTTTGGTACCAAATTATTCCCAGAAAAATCGCTCAGAAGGCCAAATTTTCAAAAAATTTACAGCTTAGCCTGAGATTTTTACTCAAATTTTGCCCTTTTCAACACTAAATCTGCTTATTTTTGCTATGAAAATCAACTTTTATAGTATATGCCAGAAAAATAGCGCTATTTTTAGCATATTTTTCGAAAAATTTTCGCCCCCCCCCAAAAATTCCTTGCCCCTCGGACCTTTGGGGGGGGCCCCCCAAGAAAAAATCCCTAGAATAAGCCCAGGTGGGTGGGGGTTTGGGGGGGGTCTAAAAAGGGGACCCCCCCCAAATTCCGGGGGAGGGGCCCCCCCAACCCAAATCCCCGTTACACCTATGACTGGGGGGCTAAATAGGGCTAAATTGAACCTACAATTGGGTATTTTCAGGGTAAATTTTGCAAAAAAGTCCAAATTTTTGGCTTAACGTATTTATTATCGCGAGAAATACACGGTTATAACGGTTTTACGGACTTCTAGACTCAATATTGACCTTATTCTGGGCTCAGAAACATGTTGGCAATCAAGCTTTCGAGTTTAAAAACACTGTCTAATGTTAAAATTACTTAAAGCTTTCATGTTTTTCGAAATTAGCAATGGCTGAAAATGCGATTTGTGGCATAAAAATAGGAAAAATTTTGTGGGAAGGTTTGGGGGGGTCCAAAATTCCGGGGGAGGACCCCCCAACCCAAATCCCAGTTACACCTACGGTAGGCCCCCGTTCAAAGAACCTTGGCGCCGCTACTGAGAATGGATGCCCCCAATCCCCATATATAGGCGGCTGGGTAAAAGATCGGGAAGGGGAAGTCCGACGGAGGCAGGGGCCGCCGAAAATTGCCCAAAACCCCTAAATTTTTTGCCATTTTTGGCCACTTTGCGGCCAAAAATCTGGTTGGGGGGGACACACCCCCAACAAATCAATACCCTCCCCCTCCCCCAGCATTCTGAATTCAGAAATTTCGAGAAATGGCCAAAAAATGGAAACATTGCTTTGGAGTCAGTCAGTCAATATATTCGCAATGGGGGGGGGGGGGTGTTGGTCCTTCCCCCCAAATGGAAAAGTGCCGAACCCACCCTCCAAATTTTGAAGGCAGACCCCACCCCACCTCCAAATGGCCAAATCCCAGACCCCACCCACCCAAATTTTCCAGACCCCACCCTCAAAATTTTGAAAATTTTGCCTCAAAATTAGTAAAATTCGAAATTTTTTGGAAAAATTCGAATTTTTTGCAAAAAATCTAAGTTTTCCGACTAAATGAGCAAAAATGAAGAAATACTGTTGATATTGAGTTGGAAATAACGTTTTTTCAGCGGATACGCAAATTTTTTCTCAATTTTTGACCGAAACAATTTTTAACCCCCCCCCCCCCAATTCGATTTTTTCCGGACCCCACCCATAGGTGTAACGGAGATTTGGGGGGGGGGGGGGGCTCCCCCCCCCCCCCAACATTTTCTGGGGGGGGGGCCCCTCTGGCGACCCCCCCCCCCCCCAACCCCCCCCCCCCCCCCAACCCTCCCCCAAAAAATTTTTCATTTTTTATGCCAAAAATCGCATGTTCAGCCGTTTCTAATGATAAAAAACATCTAACCATAAAGTAATTTTAACATTAGACAGTGATTTTAAACTCAAAAACTTGATTGCCAACATGTTTCCAAGTCCAAAATAAGGACAATAATGAGTCATAAGATCCATAATACAGTTAAAAACGTGTATTTCTCACAATAATAAACAGTTTAAGCCAAAAATTTGGACATTTTTGAAAATTTTTTAATTATTTACCATAAAAATTCAAATTTTTTGCCATTTTTTCGCGCCTTCGGGCGAATCCCCCCCCCCCCCCCCAGTTGGGGGGGACGTCCCCCCCCAAAAAAGTTTTGGGGGAGGGTTGAAAAAAGGCTTGGGGGGGCTACCCCCCCCCACCCCAACCCCCCCCCCCACCTTACACCTATGACCCCACCTCACCTCAAACAGGCTGACCCCAGCCACCCTAATTTCGGCTACCCCCTCCCCCAACTTTTTCTCAAGGTACATATACAGCTACATATATATGCATAGGTGTACCACCTGTTTGGATTGGGGGGGGGGAGTAGAAGGTCCAAATTTGGCTCGGGAGTCGGGGGACCCCACCAAAATCCGAAATTTGGGGGGGGGACCCCCCTAAACTGTACCCAAGCTTTTTTAGCTAAAAATGTTCCTTTTTCGATTTCGATGTACAGTACATTAAACGTACTGAAAAGCTTCTGTTAACAGTTTTTGTATGCGAAAATAGGGCTTGAAAATTGACAAATTTGTACTAAAATATGCCTAAATTTGCCCAGATTGTGGTTTAAATTGCGTATATCACCTTTTAATTGCTATATAAAACCATCTTTAGCTATTTACAGGTGATTTATAGCCATTTTTTCGAATTTTTATCAAAAATTTTCAGAAATTGCAAAAACATTTTTCAAAAATTTTGCATTTTTTACTTGGTTTGGTTGGACCCGATTTTAGGGGTTGAGGGGGGCTTGAGCTCGGCTTGGGGGGGGGGGGAGTAGTCGAGGTCGGGTAGGGGGGGAGGGGGTCTGGCGCTGGCCTCTGCGTGGGGGGGTCTCACAGGGGGTAAACTGTAGCCTGGTACACCTATGTATATATGTACGCACGTAACGGATGTATCTAACGCAACCAACCCCCAACCCCGAAGCGTGTTCGCTCCAAACCATAAAGCCGAACAAAACTTGACCTAAAATTTATAATTCAAAAAATTTGAAATGACTTGCATTGTGTAAAAAATTTCGAAAACTCATACATAAGTTATTGCAGCAGCAGTTTCAGAAAAAGAAATTCGAAGGTTTTTAAAAATAGTGAGCATCGCAGATGTTATCCGCCACTTCAGCCAGACCTCACTTTTTATGGTCAAGTCTGTCGATTCCGGATGAGCGATGGCAAACATTCTTCAAATTACAAATGAAGTTACCACTCCATTTTAAAAGTTTCTAATAGCTCAAGAACAATGTTTCCATTATACATTTGTGCGCCCTAAAACACTTTTTAGATGATTTGAACAATTTCAAAGCATTTTGAGTAAAATTTTAGAATTTTTGAAAACCCCCGCTTCCAACAATACGTAAAATTTGGGCGACCCTAGCTTTTTTAGGGTAGGCTGTGCTGGCTGGTGCTACGGGTACGGCTACCAACCAAAAAATTTAATAAGATTTGTTCCCCTCCCCTCGCCCCAGTTTTTTTGACCAGCCCTCTTCGCAACTCCCTCCCAACCCCCCCCCCCCCGAGATTTGTAGACCCAACAGGCAACAGTTAAATTTGAAAAATAGTTACTTTTCTCAAAGTATTTATCAAATTTTGTCTTAGAATTGCTTTAAAACAGTGTCAAAGCGCCTAAAAAAGATTTTTGACATAAAAATAGAAAAATTTTTGGGGGGGGGTCTAAAAAGGGGCCCCCCCCAAAATTCCGGGAGAAGGCCCCCCCACCCCAACCCAAATCTCCGTTACACGCATAGGTGAACCAGGCTACAGTTTTACCCCCTGTGAGACCCCTCACGGAGAGGCCAAACCCCTCCCCCTACCCGGCCTCAACTGCTCCCCCCCAAGCCGAGCTCAAACCCCCCTCCCCCCCCCCCCTTAAAGCTGGGTTCAAACCAAGTAAAAAATGCAAAATTTTTGAAAAAGTTTTTGAAATTTCTGAAAATTTTTGAAAAACATTCGCAAAAGTGGATGTAAATCAGCTATAAACAGCTAAAGATGGTTATTTATAGCAATTAAAAGGTAATATACGCAATTATAATTTACAATCTGGCCTAATTTAGTCATATTTTAGCACAAATTTGTCAATTTTCAAGCCCTATTTTCGCATACGAATGTTATTGACAGAAGCTTTTGAGTACGTTTTATGTACTTTACATCGAAAAAGGACCATTTTAAGCTAAAAAAACTTGGGTACAGTTTAGGGGGGGTCCCCCTCCCCCAAATTTAGGATTTTGGTGGGGTCCCCCGAGCCAAATTTGGACCTTCTACTCCCCCCCCCAACCCAAACAGGTGGTACACCTATGGTTACACGTACACCTATGGTGGTACCCAGGCGCGTAGCCAGGGGGGGGGGGAATGGGGGGAATTCCCCCCCCCCGAAATTATGTTGCCCCCAGGAATTTTTTCCTGCTATGTGTAAAACGCCCATTTTTCAAAAAATTTTTGCGCCTGCGGCGCGAAATAAGTGTATTGTACCGTTATAATACGTGTTTCGCACTTAAAAACGAGTACCAATTACTCTATTTGGTGTACTTTGACCACATTTTTCATCATTTGGGTGCATGAACACGCACTGCGCCTTAAAAATTATTGTAATTTCAACGAATACTCTGTAAAAATTCCACGAAGGTCGCGAAATAGAAAAATTTCTCAGCTTCTGGGGGGCTCCGCCCCCCCTGACCCCCCCGAAAAAATTTTGCATTCCCACCCCCGAAATTTTTTTCTGGCTACGCTAGTGGTGGTACCCCCTCCAACTTTCAGTGGACGACCAAGTGAAATTTCCAGAATTCCCCGAGGAGGCCTACGCCTAAAGCTTCAGGCCTCAGGGATTTCCACCCCCCTCCCCAAATTTTCCTCCAGAAAACTTCCTTTCCCACACTCGAAATTTTGAAGGCAG